>JABFFF010000136.1:0-130543 GCA_013623665.1 Fusarium sublunatum
TATAGATCTATAGGTCTTTATTTTATACCTTAATCTTTAAGGCTTTAAACTAATTAATTTAATTATTATTAATAGTAAGTTTAATAGTTAAATTAAAAGTTATTATTTTTCACTAAACCTTAAGTAATCTATCTTTAATTAATTATTATTTTAACATTTTAGTTTTTATATATAAGACTTTTAATTATTAGAAAGTAAAATATATTTTTCTATCTATTTTCTCTTTCCCCTCTCTTCCTATTTAGGCTTTTATAGGCTAAGAATACTATAGGCTTCTATAGAGTACTTAGGGTTTAGGCGACTAATCGTTAAGTCAGTCTAGGGTAGGTATATAATATTATCTAACACTATCAGTAGGTCAGACCACCTTAGCCATACTGTCTTAACAGTGAAGTTTTAATACGAGCGGGGAAGCTCCTCTGCCTCCTAGAGTCCAGGCTAACCGCCCACGTTCTACTTCACGTTACTGTTTTTTTTCATCCTCGTAGAAGTTTAATTCATACTCCCGCAGCCATAACTATCACACAGACCCTGCTTTTCCAGATCAAGGCAGACGCTAAGCCGGAGGATATAAAAGCGGTTCGTGCCATACTTATTCATCAAGTCTCTAGCTAGTGGCAATAGCTCACGATTATTTCAGGTTTACGATCGCTTTCTTACGCTCAAGGACAACTGCGTCCACCCAACAATAAACACTCCTTATCTCACTTCGGTAAAGGGTGGCCAAGACAACTCTCCTAAGGGATTACAGGTACGGAACAAACGTGCTAGCCCTATAGCTCCATTCGCATACTGACCGCTATTTCAGAATGATATTACACATAGACTCGTCGTAAAATTTAACTCTACAGAGGATCGAGACTATTATTTCAAGACGGACCCTGCTCATCAGGCCTTTATTAAGAGCATTGGCGGCCTAGTCGAGAAAGTTATTGTGGTTGACTTTTGCAATAGGGTCTATTAAACTTCCCCTTTTGTTATCTACCAAGTCACTCAGAGATGCATATGATAGATATATATAAGCATTCATCCTTAGACAGGTATACTAATTTTCCAATCTTTAATATTCTTGTCAAATGACCCGACGGTCGAAAGAGCTTGATGCCATTAGATACCTCCATGACTGACCTTGGCTTTTGTCCCTCCAGGGGAAACAGTCCTGGCCTGATTTTGCGAATTAAAAGCAGACACAAAATTGTTGGCTGGCTCTTCGACATCAGAGTAAAGCCGAAAGGCGAACCTTCGTCCAAATCTCAATCAGAAAAGCTCACTTTCTAAACCAAACTCCTGTCCTAGCTCAAAACGTACAACACACTGTGAACAGCTGTAATAGCCATAAAAGTTGCAGTTGGGCATTCTTGCAGCTGAGATGGATGAGGATTTACGAAGGATGACAGCAAGCGGACGAGTTACCAGTTTTGCATCAACATCGACGCAGGTCAATGAGCGGGCAATGTTGCCGGATTCTAGGAGCTTATCTACTGCCTTGATAACCCCTGCATTCCTTACTTATTGGCAGGGCTGTAGCTGGCCTGACCAATCCATTACCCCGCCATCTCAGTTCAACAAATACATCCAAGCTTGTTAAACCCTCGAAATTCAATCACCAGCAAACTTACTACGATGGCAACCGTTACTCGCTTTAGACTTGTCTTCAATGTGCCCAAACTGTCAATGGCTAAATGTAAAGACGCCATTTTCGCACCTGGAGCAGGTCGCTACCCATTATACCGAGTGTTGCTGGACTGTTGTCGGGACTGGCCAATTGCGCCCAGGCGACGCAGCCAAGCCACATCTTGGACAAGTTGGCCAGCTTGAGGAAGTTGAAGAAGCCAGGGTTAAAACCATTTGTGTGGGAGAAGAGGTTGCGAGAAATGCAGTGAAAGCTCTGAAAAGGTAGGTGAGTTTCCCTATAACTCCACTTTCTGCTAATAACTCTAGCGCCCATCCATACGAAGAACCCTCATACTCTGTGTACCGGCGAGAGGACTTCTAAGAGGAAGCTAGATGATGTCGTGTGTTAGGATTAAGGAGGGCAAGCTTAGTTAAAGTATCGTTGGTTACAACATGATACGTATCTACCACGGAATATAAAACCGGTGAAACGACGTAGGCGGAGGAGACAGAAATCAAACCCAGATGGATAGCTCATATCTCCACGGATGGCAGGGTCCATCTCGAACTGAAAAACAAGAAGAACTCCTTACAGTCACCAACGGAATTTCAGACTTGGTAACTCCTATGCTGAAGAAAGCAGCTTCTCAATCGGCAAGGACGCCTAACATTGCCCCGTCAGCAAGATCATGTTACCCGTTGACTTAGTTTACCAATTTTTCCTGGAACTTACGTATAAGCAACTAATTTTTGTTTCTTCTTTAATAGTCATAACAACCCCGTCTGCACATAAGCATCGTATTTATTTCCTAGATTGTTTCATGATGCTCTTGTATTTCTATATATCACACTGCCTTTAGACGATCTAGTAAACCTTGGGCGCCTTGCTATATTAATGTTGATATCGGTATAAGCGCAGGAGCTGCTGGAAAGGCGTGTAATAGTGTTACTCGAAAGAGATGGCCTGTGCGATTCTTGTTGATCACGACTTGATTGTCTAGTTATAGGGCAAAAGGCGTTCGTCCTTGTATCATACAGGTGTACTGATGTTTCATTCTTGAATAATTAAGATAATGTTATCCACTGCTATCTCGATTCTATTGCCCTACAGCATCACTATTCAAAGACGAGGTCCAGGTGCTGCTGATGCTGGCACAACTGCAAAGTCTTCGGCTTTGTATTTCTGAGGCCAAATGCCATTTTTACCCGGAGCTAAGATGCCTTTAGGGTCGAGAGCATTCTTGATCAAGGTGTTGAGATGCATCTGAGCATTGTTGTTGAAGTTGTATGTCTGTGCTATCTGATCCATCAGGGCCAAATGTGTTCGATACTCGCCCCATCCTCTCTTGGCGGCTTCATCTATCAACGTGCAGATGAGTTGGTGCGCGCGACGACATGAGTCCTCGTCATCTCGGTTAAAGACTAAACAAACAATGTGATGCATCTCACGCATGCCCACAACAAAGGTGCCGATGAAATCGAAGCCGGCTTCCTCGCAACGTGTACGAGTGAGCTGGTACTGAGCCATGGCATCGTCGCCAGTGACTTTGGCGATAGGCGAGAAGAAGAGATGTGCACCATTGGGAAGCCAGTTTCTGTCTGCCATCAGCGAATGATTCTGCAGGGAATTAAAGATACTCAGACAGAGGAGAGAACTTACACCCATTCCAGTTCAGTATAGGTTGGAATACCTTGCAGGGTAAGGTGTCTTGTCTGTAACACAACGTTCGCCGGCATGTCCTCAGGAAAGTAAAACCTAGCGCCAGGAATAGCTGAGAATGACTGTTTGACAACCTCCCACATGACCTTTCTAATAGGCTCAGGTCCGTAGAGTGCTCCATAAAAGTTCCAACGTCCTAGATTCAGCTTCTTCGCTATCTCATCAAGCTCCTTGTCGTTAAGAGGTTTCTTGGACGTGGTATATGAAGCACGATTGCCCTAGATCGATTTAGCGACGGAGCTTCAAGCATTGTAGGTTTATATACCATGACTGCCGCGTCTAAAAGTATATGTCGCACAGTTGGTACATTCTGGAGTACCATCGATGTTCGAAGAGGTCTGATGATCTCAATCGCCTGATGGAGGTCCTCGTCTCTCGGGATAGTTATCATATAAGACTGGTAGCCACCTGGATTGACCATGAGCCAAACACCCATCTTGACAACAATACCAAGAGAGGACTGAGTGAAGATTCCGTCGTTGTATGGGCCGAAGCCATAGTTGAAGAGCTGCCATGCGGAGTTGGGTTCTTGCTCATGTGGTGGTGCGTTGGGATCCGCGTCTGGATTGGGAAGGGCACCCATTCCTGTACGAACGAGGGTGCCATCTGGCAGAACGACTATGAAGAAAAGTTAGATGTGTCCTGCTTGTTTGTAAGATGTGGATGTGATTACCTTCCATGCCACAATGCATCATGAAATGGTCCCCTATTTGATAGTCAACGACATATTCTATGAGCTCTGTGCAAATTGTGACAACCTACCATATGGCGTGTAGCCAACTCCTCGCTCAGTGGTATTTCCGAGTACAGACCCTCCTCCCAGATCAGGAACGTCGACCCAAAGCTTATCCCGAAGGTTGTTGTCCACTAGGTAGTGATGGAGATCGGCATATGTCACACCGGGCTCGACTAGAGCGTAAGCTCCATCGACATCAACTTTGAGGATCTTGTTCATGTGCTTGCCAAGATCAAGTGCAATAGATCCTGGGACTCGCGGGGCAGCCCCGCCATATCCGACATTTCGGCCAACTGATAGTGGCCATAAAGGGACGCTGTATTTATTTGCGAGTTTGACGATGGATTGAACTTCGGAGACGTCGCGGGGTGTGATTACGGCCGAGGATATAAAATGCTCCTTGCCCGCAATATGGAACATGTCGTGGACCTTGCTCTGATCCAGGTAGTCCTGTTTGTTGCATTGCTTACTGCTGCTGACAACTGTCACATTGTCTGAGCCACTGACGCCTTTTGCCTCCGCGATGAATGCGTGAAACACCTCAAGTGATGTCTTGGGGGGTAAAACAATAGGGTCATCTCTGACTCGGCTTGGGCCTGCATTCTGCTCGGAGTTTGAGGCAACGGGGCCCTGGTTTGAGTGTTCTCTGGAATGAGGTGACATAACAAAAGGGAATCGAACGACGATGGTATAGAAAGAGGCGTGGGGGGAGATGGTCAAGAGGAATGATGTAAAACTTGATGGCTCTAAGCTGTTGGTTCCAGACCTAGCTATATACCTGTAGATGGAAGTGGAAGTGGAAAAACGAGCGACTGTTTAGAGCCAGTAAACAACTTCGGGAACCGAGTCCCGTGAGTGCGAGACCCGCCGCCTAGGAAGATCTCTGCCGATCTGGATGCCTATATGCGCGAATCAGAGATCGTCCTCGATGTTGTATGGCGGTGGGGGATTATCCGATGCGGGGAATGGCCTACGGTGCCAAGGGAGGGGACATGGCACGCAAATGGGTGGGAGATCTCATTCGATACGGTGAGGCTCCAATAGGCTGTTAAGTCTAACCTGATACCTGCTGAGAGTCCGCCATAGCTGTTAGTCTTTATGTGTTCTTTGGATTTGTCCTTTAGGTAACCTGTATAACCAAGTTAACCTTGTTTAATTGTTTTAAATATCTCCTCATTCAACTCAGACTATCAAGAATGTAGCCAGACCAAAGAAGTCATAATTAGAGATCGCTCTAACTATTAAACCCATAATGTTTTAACTGGATCTTCAAATTTGTATATTATGAGGGTTCGTCTATCTCCCTGTCTATCATCTTTCACTCTGTTCAGTTGCATGGTTAAAAGAGCACGCACAAAGCTATCATAATAACAATAAAAACATATAGCTTCAAGATATGTAGTCTCCCTTGTCAGCCGCTCACAAACTACAACAGTCAGAACTTAAGCACTATTTTACCACCCTGTGACCGAAGTTAGCTATCGTAGTGCGCATAAGTGCGGAAACACTTACCGAGCCAGGGTTATGAGCAACCTGATCAAGCTCACCAAAACTCGTCAAATGCACTTTAGGCTTTACAGACCCTCTGCGAACAAATTCGAGGGCCTCCAGGGTCTCTGTTCTTGTGCCGACTAATGTTCCGATGACGGTAATACCTCGATCGATCACAGTCAGAGGATGTAGACTCATAGCTTGGTCAGGTGGTGGAATGCCAACGCAAACCAGCGTCCCAAAGACTGCAATGATTTCAAGTGCACTCTGATAAGCCCTTCCGGATCCTGCTGTAACAATAACTGCCTTTACTCCCGCCTCGTTCGGGGTGAGCTGCTTCAAGCTGGCTGCCATGCCTGCTGTAGTGGCATCGAAGTACGCCTCTGCTCCAATGGAAAGGCAAAATTCCGCATGGGGTCCCACGTTGATAGCAGCTACACGATAGCCCATGGATCTGGCGTACTGAACTGCCAAACCACCGACGCCACCTGCAGCTCCCACGATTGCAACCCATTCTCCTGGAGTGGCTCTGCATGTCTTCAAAGCTTTGTATGCTGTAACTCCGCCACATAGGATAGGTGCGATATGCTCGTCAAGTAGCTCCGAGTCTTCGGGTAGCGTCAGGATATATCGACTAGGAACGACGCAGTACTCAGCGAAAGTACCGTCCCATTTACGACCTGAATTCTGTTGCTGTAAACACCGAGTTTCACCGCCGGGCTCACGGCAGCAAGAGCAACGGCCGCAAACATCACGAACCCAGGCTATGCCAACCCGGTCATTCGTTTTGACGATGGTGGGATCAACTCCCGAGCCGGTTTCAACAACACGACCGACGCCTTCGTGGCCGAGAACATCGCGACATGGACCCAAATGGCCTGCTGCGAGGGACAAATCTGTACCACAGATGCCGGTGACAGAGAGCTTCACAAGAACTTCCCATGGGCGGAGTCGAGGTTTTTCTGTTGAGCGTATGTCAAACTTGAACCCAGATTCTGATCGCTGCAACAAGGTAAGCTTCTTGTATCATCCTAAAACAATATAATGGCGGGTTTGACTCACGACAACAAAGGCGGCTCGATGGGTGGTAGCTAGGTTGCTCATGATGGATTGTAGTTCCAGTTGTGCAAACAGGGAATAAGACTTGACTGTTGCCTAGGCTTTGAGAGAAACAAACGAGAGATGATGACCGTGCAGTAATAACTATCCACGATGGGTTAGAAGGGCCAGACTAGAGCTAGCGCCAAGATGAGTCGAATGCCGAGGTGATGTCCGAGATTACTAGAACCCCACACAATAACTCCCGTATCCTACTTCCAAGATGCGGAGGTGGGGAAATTTCCGATGGCATGCGGATTAACCCTGCGGAGGTGGCAAGATTCCTCTGGGATGAGATCCAGTGATGCAGTCAGTTCAAGTCAACATTACGCATCTGGCCTGTCGATAACTGCATCCATCAACTACGGCCTTGCTGAACCGTGACTCAGCTCTTCCGGGCTCCGAATTGCATAACCCCGCATAACTTTTCTGTCTGAGTGGCTCGCTCGTGACGAGTCCCTTGTTTCATCGACGTGCAGTAATCAACTGTCACTGAACCTTCACTCAGTTATTGCTAGCATGGTCCAGCTCCAATGCTCGGTTTGCTCCGCTCAATTTGCCAAATCAGGTGTGTCTACGTCATATGTATTGGTGATCCAGTTTTCGTCTGCCAGCTAAACTTCTGGTGTTTGACTTGTGATACGTTGGCTAACATTGTTTCGATATAGACCATCTCGCCCGTCATAAGCTATCCCGTATGTTCATACTTATCCCCTGCAATTTGGTTTCACTTTCATTTACCTTAGACATGTCAAGATGGCAATGAACGTGAGTACATGTGCGAATTTTGCACTCTAAGCTTCAATCGAAGGTAGGTTACTCATCGTATGAACCTTGAGACAGCGTTGAGTCATGCCAGGGATGCATTACTTCGACATTGGAGGACGTGTAAAAGTCGTATCGAGTGGGGACTCCGACCTCTTGTCTTGCCGCCTAAAAAGCGAGGAAGAAAGCTCAATGCGTGTTTACGTTGCGCACAGTTGAAGAAAAAGTGCAGCGGAGCAACGCCCTGTGCGACATGCGCCGATCAGGGCCAGCAATGCACCTATTCAAGGCCTTCGGTGACGAAAACAGCATCATTTGTTGAGAGGGAACAACCGTCTTCGAATCCCCCAGTGCTTTCCATCTCACAGAGCCTGAACACGCAAGTTGGCCAGTTACCAGACATCTTTATGCCCAACGTTGAGTCTTTTTCTGTCGAATTGACTGATGGGAATGTTGACAATTGGTGGCCATTGGCGAGTGAGGTGCCCAACTACTCGCAAGATGGTTGCCAATATGGACTTTTCCCATTTTCCCTTCTCGAAGGCAGCGCCTTAGACATCCCTCCACTCAACTTCGCCATCTGTCCACCGACATATGGTCATGAATGGGATTCCTTCATCAACAGTCCAATCCGGCAGCCATTGGCAACGGACTCAAGCTTTCTACGGCTCGATATTCGGTTCTTGGCCAATATCACATCAACTCATGGAATGGCAAACTCGTTCGAAATTGGAAACTCGCTGGCCCGCAAAAGAGCCATGTCTAATATGGTGCAAGGTCATAACATACCGTTGATAAACAGACCCTACCGAAGAGCTCAACAGGCAAGCGTTGAGACCAGTCATAGCGACAATGGTTTTATTACATCGAGCCCTTTTCTGCCAACTAAGACAAGCGATAATTCACACCCATTATCGTCAAAGTCGCAAGAAATAGTTGAGGGTATTCGAGAGACGCTTTCGAAAAGAGGACCATCTTTTGCATTCAAGGTTAACTCGTCCCAAGCAACGGAGCATTCCTGTGCTCACTTTTTCTCTCCGCCAAACCTTGAAAGATTCATAAGTATATTTTGGCACTTCTGGTATCCCAACTGGCCCGTCTTTCATGGACCTACATTCGACATAGCGCAAAAGCCGCCTCATCTCGTAGCAGCCCTGTCACTTATTGGGGCTTGCGTTAGTCCTGAGAAGGTCGATCGAGATCGGGCAATATTGTGGCTCGAGGTCGTGGAGGACTGGATCTTTACTGACTCCGACTTCTCTGAGGACACGATTCCTGAAACACACGACGAGTTCATGCTTTCTCAGATTGAAACTCGACTTGACAGCATTCGCTCGGCATATGCTCTTATGATCGTTATGACATGGGAGGGCGATGCGAAGCACATGGAGAGAGCACGAAGAGCTAGGTTCACAGAGACTGTTTGTGTAAGCCGGAGCCTTTACTTCTTCTGTGTCCTGGAGAGCTCTGCGTTGGATGAGATCGCTTGCAGCGCTCATTCAAAATGGAGGCTGTATTCTTTGAGGGAAGAGTGCATTCGAACGCTGGTGTATGTTTTCATGCTCGACTGTGCATTCGTCATGTTTAACAACACAGCCCCACGCATGGTGATTGATGAACTGCAGTTTAGCCTGACGAGTCCTGATGATTGGTTCCATGCTCCAACCCCTGACGACTGGATAGAGCGTGTTCAAAATTCACCACGTATAGATCAAGGTATATATCTGGCTGCTGCTATTAGAAAGATCATGCAAGAGGAGTTGAATGTCACGGACTCGAAGATATTTGAACAAACAAATTTGCTAAACCATTTTGCAATTACTAGCGGTAGGTATCACCAAAAGAGGCAAAGGTCCGTCTCGAGAATGAGGATGCTAACGGCGCCACAGCTTTCCATAACCTCATCTACCTTCATAATTATGGATTCAACGGTGGCTCTCAGTCTTCCCATCTCTCACACGGTTTGAAGAACTGGATACGAGTTTGGCACGCTCGAGTACCATCTCCGCTCAACGGCCAGCCACCTGACCGAAGTCATCCAGGGAGGGTTGGATTCTATCGATATACGAGGGAGTATTGGTGCCTGGCAGTGATTTTGTATAGTCAGATGGACAAAGGCCGAAGCATGGGTGCAAGCTCCAGTATGGGCCTTCGCAACAACGAAACCAGACTGACTCGTGCTTTTGACAATTCCGACATGGGTCAACTTCATGAGCTTATCATTCAGTTCAGGGAGATGGATATGAGGCAAGTGCTTAGCTAATTAAATTGTATAATTTTCTGGAAACTCAACTATCTAGATCAAATCTTGGATTTGTAAAGATGCGTGACTTTGGGCTTGCAATATGCCAGTAATCCCTTACGACCCCATTCACCACCGAGTCCGCTTTCCTTATACCCCGAAAGATAGGCTTGAGGAAGCGGTTTCTCGAAACTGTTAATCCATATAGTTCCAGCTTCGATCTGGTCTGCCAAGCGTCGAGCACGATCAATATCCTTCGACCAAACAGCTCCTCCAAGGCCAGAGAGCGTGTTATTTGCTCGGGAGATGACCTCGGCTTCATCCTTCCATTTAAGCAAGGGAACAATGGGACCTGAAGACATTAATCAGACATGTCAAAGTAATGTAGAATAAAAGAGCGGGGGAAACTTACCGAAGGCTTCTCCTGTAACGACAAGAGAGTTATCTGGGGGGTTGTCTATGATAGCAGGTTTAATGACAAAACCATCATGGCTATCATTGGAATGAGATCCGAGTGCAAACTTGTACTCATTCTGACTTGCGTCCTCAAAGAACCCTTTGACGATATCGTACTGCATCTGATTCTGAATAGGCCCCAACATGATACCGGATTCCAAAGTTGACGTTGGGGCCACATTCCACTGCTTGACGGTCTCAACCATGACTCTCAAAAACTCATCATATATATCCTCATGTACAAATATGCGCTTGCTGGCCACACAGAACTGCCCAGAGTTGAGGAATGATCCCATCGCGACTTGGGGAGCAACGATATTGGGGTCAACGTCTGGACAAACGACGCTTGCGCTGTTTCCACCTAGCTCCAAAGTAACGGGTTTCAAAAGCTTTCCAGCAACCTCGGCGACTTTCTTGCCCGTGGCCGTGGAACCGGTAAATGTGATTTTGTCGATCCCAGAATGGCTGCAGAGAGCGGGCCCGAGTTTATTGTCTCCATTGAGAGCCTGTACAACACCTGGTGGAAATACGCTTTGGAACAATTCTACAACTTTTAGTATAGAATATGGTGTGAAAGGAGATGGTTTGACGATGATGCAATTTCCAGTAATGACAGCCGCTGCGAACTTTGCAATTGCAAGGACCAAAGGATAATTCCATGGACAGATTGCTGCTACCACTCCCAGAGGCTGCTGTCGTATGCTGAGCGTAAGTTCAGTGTCATCTTGGATGATGGACTCCTCAAATGGCTCTTGGGACGCTTTTAATTGTTAGAAAAATCCTGCCTAGTGGCGAGTGGCTCTCATACCGTTGAACTGCAAGAAGTTGAGGGAATGCTCGATCTCCATGTGTGAGAATTGGATCTGTCTTTACTAAGCACTCCGATTTTAGTTCTTAGTACTTTACTTACCGGCTTCCCTCCTTCTTTTGTGAGAAGAACTGCCAGCTTTTCTCTGTTTTCATGCAAGACATCATATGCAGCGGTGAGAGCTACTTGACGATGTGACCACGCCGTCTTGGACCAGTTTTTGAAAGCTGTTTGGGCAGATGATATAGCTAACTCGAGATCATCTAGAGACGCTACAGGAACATCCCAGAGTTTACTCTTTGTCGAAGGATCAATCCCTTGAGTCAGATGCGGTCCATTTATCAGGCCGCCATTGATGATATTGGCGAACACAGTGAATTCTTCCATAATTATTTCTCGAGTGAGGAAAAGTATGAAGATAGGCACGAGTAGAGTGGATATTTACTGTTTCAACCTGTATCAGGGAACGCTCAGATTAAATAACACAAGCCCGAACCTTGATCACTTGCACAGGTGGGTGTTTCACGTTGCACGCTAGAGTATCACCCGAGGTCGGGATATCTGCCACTCCCTCACATTAGTAAGAACTTAATAACGCGCTAGCGGATCCCCTGCCACGGTCACAATAGATCCTCCTAGAAGTAACTGTCTTCCAAGGGCCTTGACATCTGTATGTTGATGTGCCACTAGTTCCCGAGTGTGCCGTGTTAATCGAAATCGGTAGTCAAATTACCCGGTGGCCCAAAAGACTCGGGAATCCACCCCGGCTGTACCGCTGAACGACGTCCCCATATGTGTTGTTTGGCTTGGCAAGTTCGAATGGAGTCACCGCATCAGTTTGTTGGTCGGCTGGTGATGGCTGGATTTAGCTTCGAGATACTTGCAAGCAGCATCGTAACGGGCTTTGAACAGATATAGGTCCCTTCTTATTTCAGAAGAGAAGAGGTCAGTCGAGGCAGCTTGTAGAATCTCTAAAACAGTCTTCATATAAGTTTCCTCGCGGATTTAAAGACATTTCCACTTTGGTAACTAGCTAACTACGGATATTACAAGCGTGCTTTCTTGTCATCGGCTCGCCTGCGATCAATAGAATCGCACCCAACATTTCTGCCTTTGTTCGTGCTGCTGCTGTTACTACTGAGTATTTTGCTCTCGCCAACAGGACCTCGGACATTAGCCCACTTGATGAGTCTGGCCAGAAGGTAGTGTCTCTGAAAACACCGCCAACGGCCTCATGGGGACTTATTTTAACGCAAGCCCAAGAGAACACCCAGAGGAGCGCACCAGAAATGCAGCCAAGCTTCCTTTTGCTGATGAGTTCATTCAGGACCTTTCAGAGAAATACAATACCCACATCAGTGAGAACGGTGTATCACTTTCGGGGGGAGAGAAACAGAGAATCGCCATCGCACGCAGCATCGTTTCCGACTCTTTCATTCTCCTGTTAGACAAACCGACTTCAGCGCTGGAATAAATTTGGTTAATTACCAGGCATGAATACGCCGATGAAGGTTACTAGCGGCACTTTTAGCTTCTTTCAAGCAAACCTGAGACAAGAATCATAAGGTGACTGCCCCCGGGAATAAGCTATTAGCGTCCCGCGAACAGTGTATAGCACAGCCATAGGTCTGTCTACCGTACTGTCTGTTCCTGGATCCTGGCTGCCATGCAGTGAAACACGCCGTGCTTCATGTTGACAGGATTCCATTAGTGTTACCAAATCAGAACGACAAGCCCCTTGCTATCGAACGCCAGTAGGCTGAGTAGAGAAGGTCTTCTTACAATATGAGTGAAAGCGATCATCTGCACCTAGGTCAGAAGAGGAAATGCGGAATCATATACATGATCTGAGTTGCCTATTGCGGTGCGGGTGCAACGGCTCCGGGGGAAACACGCGTGGGTTAAATGAAGGGCCACCTTGTGGGATATGCAGCCTTTGATAACCGAAGCAAAGCTCTTCTTATATATTCTGTAGGCATTCATCCATCCCTCAAATGTCGTGTGCCTAATAAAACTCCGCTGCATTCCACTCTGTCGACAAACCTCACCAAAGACTCAATCATGTGGCCTTTTAACCCAGCCCTCAACCTGTTGGCCATAAGTTCCTTACTTTTGGCCTCTGTGGGTGACGTTTCAGCTCAATGCAACCTTCCCTCAACTTACCGCTGGAATTCGAGCGGGCCCCTAGCTCAGCCTAAATCACCTTGGATCTCGCTGAAGGACTTCACCATCGCACCCTACAACAATCGCCACCTTGTCTACGCCACTACATACGGCACCAACTGGGGATCTATGAACTTCGGCACCTTCTCTGACTTTTCCCAGATGGGCTCGGTGAGCCAGAATGCTATGACATCACCAGCTCCGGCCCCAACGCTCTTCTATTTCCGACCCAAGGATGTTTGGATCCTTGCCCATCAGTGGGGTCCCACAGCGTTTTCGTACCGGACCTCCAAAGACCCTACCAATGCGAATGGATGGAGTGCTGCACAGCCTTTATTCACTGGTACAATCACGGACTCTGATACTGGTGTCATAGACCAAACCGTCATTGGAGACAGCAAGAACATGTATCTTTTTTTCTGCGGTGACAACGGCAAGATCTATCGTGCCAGCATGCCAATCGGCAACTTTCCCGGAAGTTTCGGTTCGTCATCGCAAATTATCATGAGTGACACGAGGGAGAGGCTTTTCGAGGCGGTGCAGGTCTATTCCATCAAGGGTCAGAACAAGTACTTGATGATAGTTGAAGCTATTGGCGCCAATGGTCGTTATTTCCGTTCTTTCACAGCAACAAGCCTTGACGGATCGTGGACTCCCCAAGCTGCTACCGAGAGTAACCCTTTTGCCGGAAAAGCAAACAGTGGCGCTACCTGGACAGATGATATCAGCCATGGCGAACTAATTCGGAGCGATTCTGATCAGACGTTTCCGATTGATCCATGCAACCTGAAGTTTCTTTATCAGGGACGCGATCCTAACAGTGGTGGTGACTACAATACACTTCCTTACCGCCCTGGCCTCCTATCGCTCCAACGATAGATTTTGGCGAGAGCTGGTGCTGCAGACAGCACTATGGTAATTCATGATCTGGCTCCTGAGGCTGGTACATCTGAAGAGAAATGAGGATGCAATGCGGTATCAATCTTTATACTCAGTTCGCTTTTCATATCAATTTGAACTGTAGCTAGGCAAGGGCTGACGTAGGGTGATCTCCTGTATAGGTCCGAGGTGTGGGAAAGCCACACACCTACTAAGCTTGCTCTTACTGAACCTAGATTTGAGACAGCAATGTAGATCATTGCGCATTAGTTATGAAAAACACACTCTGGAGGATCTTTCTCTTATCGAGAATCTGACAAAGATGATGATTAAGACCATGTGCAATGCGGGGGGAACAACAATGAAGTAGAACAGCAACAAGCCGACACCATTTCCCCTTCACCCTCGCTTTGTAAGAACTTGTCTAGCTGTTTGGTCAACGTGACTGACCTTTGCATTCACGTGGGCGGCTCTACGATGACCGCGTTCTTCTCAGGCAGTAACAAACTCACCATGCTTTGACTCAAGGGAAACCTTATTATTCAACTATAATTTAGCAGATCAGCAATCCCAAATCAGACACCATGCTACGAACACTAGGTCTATTCGGCAGACTGCAAGCCATGGGAATGCTAGGAGTCGAATACCCAGCAAGTGATACAAAAGCTTGGGTACGTCTTGAAGCGACAGACCCAGGGCGAGTAGAACATATTGTGCACCATATAACACCATCATGTTTCGTGCATGAGAACATGGACACAGTACCCTCCACAAGACTGTTGGCAAGCCCTGGTTTGGGTGGCGCCGCACTTGCTGCTCTAAATGCCTGGCCTCAACTACCCCAGCGACTTTCTTTGCACGTTGGACACGGGTAAAGTTAAGTTTAGAAAAAGGGGGACAGAAAAATAATACAGTATACACAAAATCAAAGCGAGGTATAGACATATAGGCATAGTGTATCTCCTTCGAACCAGCTTTTAGGGTCTTTGGGCAATAGTCTGAACATCCTGGATTTTAGGGTAGTGGCTGTAAGCTCACAGCTGTATCCAATCATGTCATTATCGTGATGAGTTAGTTTGATGAAGAAAAATGACATATCAACAATGTCATCCACATGCTGCGACTGGAATCCTCATCAGGGGTAATGGCTGGGCTACCCGTCTTCTCTTCAGCTTCTTTCTCGCTGTCGACTGTCAAATAGCTGAAACTGTATGACGCCCCCATTCCAACTCCAGCCCTGCTACAAGTCCAGCAACATTTCACCAATCACCACCCGATAAATGGCAGTGACATCTCAAGGCCCTTCACGTGGCAATAGCAGTATGCTTTTCAACAGCTAAAATGCCATCCATGGCGCCAAGCTTAGGCGTCTTGTCAAGTCTGCCTAGGCGGGAGCCAGGAGGCTAAAGACCACCACTACGGCAATCCGGTATGCTGCCGCGCTTGGGACTAAGTGCGTAGAAACAGCGATTCCAAGTGCAGCTGGGAAAAAGTAAATCTGCTAGTGACAGCCAAGGGGAGGGAGCCAGGAGCCAGGAGCCAGGAGTTCGTCCTCGCCGCTTGGACCTGCATCTCTCATTCGTTCCGTCGGATTTACTGACTCGGTCGACGCGCTAGGCACCTTCCGCGTAAGAGCTAGTATCTACTAGGAAAAGTCCGGATGATTTGTCTGTCTGTGTTATCCCCGTGAGACACCGGACGCTCGCAGGTGCCATCCATGCTCTCGATAAAAGCAAACTTAGATAATGCATCGCATGCGGTTGATTCGTTACTCAGAAGCCTGCAGCCGAATGGCGTCTCAAGGGGTTTCAGCCATCGCCAACTTCCGTCCAAGCCTTAGCCTCCCTTATTTCCACATATTTTAGCCTCGTCCCATTTTCCGGGTACTACGGTTACAGTACTACCCAGAGCCGGATTGTCGGGTCAAGACCGCTGATCTGTTTTCATCACCCACCTTTGGGCTTCTACTGTACCATTGTATCATCCTCAACAACCCCATCATAAAGTTCAGCCATATATGTGACATGAGACATATGCGAAAATAGGCAGTTCTCGACACAAGCAGAGTAAGTTGACCTTGGCGCATCAGCAGGCTGGTCGTGGCGTACACTCCAAAACATGTGCATGGGTGGCACCGTTCAGTCCGAGGGTATATCATCGGGGTGGAGAAGCCGTCGTTTGGCAGTTTTTCCGGTTCTTTACGCGATTCTCGTCTTTTTTTCCAGCTGCACAGAATGTCTGTCAACAACAACCAAGACTCTGCCAGTGATAGTTTGCCTCATGATAGCCGCGGGACGGCCCTCCTCTCAGTATTTTGGCCTGCAGTGATCCTTTCTGCTATATTCCTTGCTCTTCGTGTCTATGGTAAGAAACGCGTGAACCGTGGCTTGTGGTGGGATGACTATATTGCACTGGCATCATGGGTAAGTCGCTCATCGTCCTGAGGTATATCTGGGCCAAGCTCAACCCACATCAGGTTTCTTTTACCATATTTATCTCCGTCGAGACCTATATGGTTGTTCAACTCCAGTACGGAGCTCGCGATTGGGACATTGCTCCTGAGAACATCGCACTCGCTGCGACAGCAGGCGCAGGCGCGTTTCCGTTTTTAATTTTGGCCCTCATGGGCAGTAAAACCTCTTTCGCCGTCACTCTACTACGGCTAACGACTGAGTGGACGCGGTGGGTAGTATGGTTTTTGATCATCACCACAAACGTCTTCCTCGGGTTCAGCATCATCATCTACTACATACAGTGCACTCCTGTCCAAGCCTTGTGGGATATAAACGTCAAGGGTAAATGCTGGGACCGTAGTATTGCGATGAACTATCACATCTTCTCAGGAGGTAAGCTTCCAGCCCCGCACGACGTGCAAAGTCGAATATTTGCTAAGACTATACCATCACAGCCTGGTCCTCTTTCGTTGACCTTGCCTTGGTATTCTTGGCATTGAAAATCATATTGAGTATGCGGTTGTTGGGGAGAGAAAAATGGGCCGTCGCGGTAGCCATGAGTATGGGTATCTTGTGAGTAAACCCGTTTCTTGGATCTCTCTGTCTTGTATCAAGATGGGCTAAATTAACTTGGTTAGTGCCTCTGCTGCGTCTACCATAAAAACAGTTCAACTTCATCTCCTAGCCTCGCCAAGCACCTGTAAGTTCCCAGATAATCATACCAAGTATCACCCGTCTTGACGATTTGTGACTAACGGCCCGCAAGATGACGCTGTTCCTGTCATGTACTGGGGTCCCGCTGAGATTGCCACCACACTCATCGCCGCTTCGATTCCAGCTCTTCGTCTCCTCGTTAGCGATATTCGAAGGACCGCTCCACGAGACAAGGGAAGCAACAACACAACAGACCCGATGGTGCCAGCTCAATACGACGTCGAGTTTCTTTATATAACTAGGCTAGGTAGTGATGCTGGAAGGGAGGATAGCACTTCCGTTGCTGCGGGCCGTGGGAGAAGAGCGATCAAGGAGGGATCAGAGACCAGCAAACATCGGGACGCGGATAAGGACTTAGGAGCGCACAGTATTCATATTGAAGTAGTTTAATGAAGTAATGGCTTGGTTCTTGGAGTTAGTTAATGTTAATGGATATCTTTTGATTTCACTACTTAAAATCGTTAATGAAGTTAAGCGACAATATGGGGATTCAAGACGGAGGTTCAACAATCCGACGATCAGATCATTTTACAGCCTTGGGGGAGGGGTAGCTCTTGGTGTTTCCATCTCGTAGTTAGCAGGGATCTTCAGTATCTCTTTGTCATCGTGAAACGGGACACTCCCCGTTGGCCAGGGTGATGAGCCTGTGATAGGTCTGATAGCCGCTGGCAACATCAACATGGTTGGGGCAAAATAAAGTGATAAAGACGGTGGCACAGCGGAACTCACTTTGAGGCAAGAACCTCAACTCTTTCATCTGATAAACGCAGTCAATATGGCTTTCCCACATCTTGCCGTCCTCCTCCTCCTCACAACTCATGTAATATCTCAACGCGCCCATGTTTTTGATCACGACACCGATTCCCCTGCACCAGTCAGAATCTTCCAAGCTATTCCCGGCGACGTCCACGAGTGCATCCGACCATGTCTCTATCGCCCCAGATACCCGCAAATTGACCTCGGTGGTGCATTAGAGTGCAAAGTGCCCTATGAAAACGACTGCTTCTGCCCAACCAAAGCTGCTCAAGCTGAGGTTGCTAGCGAGCATATAGACAGCTGTGCAAAGGCGAGCTGCTCGGATCAAGACGCGTCACAAGACGCCGAGACCATGAGGTCGTACTACGCTTCCTATTGTATGGATAACGGATATACAGCGGAGGCCATGCAAGAATGGTATACGGGAACGGACCTAGGTGCAGCAAATACTGCTGACAGTCCCTGGGGGGTTAGCCCAACCTGGGTTAGGACGAGTTTGAACGATGAAAAGGCTGTGGAGACCGCTGAATCTCAAGGGGATAGTGAAAGCGGTGCCTGGTCTTTGGGAATTGGATTACTTCACATGAGTTTGCTTATGGTTGTAATTGTATTTCAGCAGATTTAAGCAGGTACCCATTTAGCTAGAGAAGGTCGTTTGGTTGGTTTCAATATGATCCGGCCTTAATAAACAGGCGAAGAGGAGATGCTTGCACAAGAAAATGTTGGAAAGCATTTCGGCGATGTGCCCTATGCACCAAAAGACTAAACGGCGATTAAGATCAGCGTGAATTCGTTTCCGCTTAACAATGCTCGCAAAATTGAATCATAGTTGCCTAGGGCAACTGAGAGTCAACGTTTGACTGTACCACACACTTGCATCAGTTCCAACCCAAAATACAGAGGGGGTTCCGTGATAAGTGGCGGCACTGGGGCGGCTTCTGTTCATGAGGCCCTGACCTCCAATGGTTTTGGCGAGGCTGAGCTGAGGTTGCCACTTTTTCCCGTCCAAGGTACTTGTATAGAAAATTCCGTTGTCAGAAATTCCGTTCCAGAAAAGGGTCAATCGTCTCCCACTGTCCGAAACATAGACTGCCGGACTAGTGTAGTCCGGAAAGTTGCTTTTGAGAGGAGAGGTGACCGGGCTGACTGCAGACCACGTGTTGTTACTGAAGGTAGTCATCCATGTACCATCTTGGCCTGATCCGTTGAACAAAAGATAAAGTTGGCCGTTAAAAGCTGCCAATGCTGCACTTGTTTGACGACAGAATGAAAGTCTGGGAGCGGTAATATCCGATGGACTTGCAAATGTGCCTAAAGGAGAGCCCAAGTAGGTATATCGCAAGCTACCACCATTGACCGTGTTCCATACGAGGTACAGAACGTTCTTGTAGACCACTGCAGCAGGGCTGATCCATTTTTCGAAGCTCTCAGAAGTAGCACTAATTTTGATTGGTTTACATTGATTCTTACATACACTCAAGCCATAACTCGTGCATAAAGTGCAAAGTCTCAAAGTGTTTTCCAGCTGAGATCTAAAACCCATATGGTTCTAGCCAGTCTTGCGTTGATAAGTCTCTGGGTAACCAGAAATGCCTGGTTCACGCAGATGCCCGACTTGGGCAAATGCTTCATGATTCACTCCTAAGATACCTCACCGCCTTTTCTAAAATGGCGAGATGAGACAGTCAATATGCTGTCTGAGAATTTTTAAAGATTTTAAAGGCAAGTTGAGAGACTATTTATACATTGAAATGAATGGGGGTTCTGGGACGGTCTAAAGCCAGCCTTGACGAAAGATTAACTACCTGTTCTCTTCTGTATGTGAAACCAGACTTAGCGATCCGCTAGATATTGGTCTTGATACAAGATTGCCAGGGATGTCCAATAGTCTGCTATATGCCTTGGTTAATTCCTTGTCCTAGGCATAAATGCTAACAGTGGACGCAGTAGCGTCTGTTCTCACCAAGTCTAGAACACTCTGCGACCTAGCGGCTTGAGTATCGGCGAGACATGGCGTGTTGTCTTACTTGGACTTCGTACAGTATAGGGAATCAACTGACATCGTGAGACTACTCGCTGTAGCCACGGAAGTCAGTCACTGGCTCCGGGCGGCTCGGTATACCATCCAGACCATGTCATGGCGATTGTAGCTGAAGTCACATTCCTCATAGGCTGGTCAGCAAGCCCATTTATCTGAAGTCAGGAAATACTGACACGACTTGCAATCATAGGACGCCAATTGTACTCCCTCCGATCCATCAGTGTGCTGGTTGCGGACTCCAACGTGCCCCGGTGCCCCCTAGAAGACATGTAAGGCGTTTACGTCACATAAAGTATGGAGACTATAGTATTTTTCGTAGATTGTTACCGACTAAGCAGAAAGAATTTGTAGAGGCTTGGGAAAAGGAGACTCGAGAACTCGTGGGTTAAACACCTGACTTGTAGATAGAATGATCAGCGGCGAGCTTGGTTTGCTAACACTATTTCAACCAACTCAGATAAAGTTGGAGTACAAAGGTGATCAACAGTTTGAATCATTTGATGCCCTCCAATTTTAGGAGACAGCCTTTCTCCGTGTACTCATTCCACTTGCATACATGAAAGTTGAAGCAGATGTATTATCGAACCATGGAAGTATACCTGAGATCATATAACTGATTGAGAGAGAATTTGAGGCAATTAACGTAGCTGACAAAATACATAGTAGAATGCTGAGAGGCATGGAAGCGCTGGGAGAAATCCTGGGGCATATGCAGATAGGTACTTCAGATTTCATGTTTGAACAGTGAGATATAGATAATCGGATCACTCCAGTACGAAGCATGGATTCAAAGATATTGACATTTCAAGATTTTAGTAGTGGTAATCCGTATCCATTAAGAGCATCAGGGAATAGCGACATATCTCTTGTGTCTGCTAAATCCCAAATACATGCTTTTTGCTCCAACAGCAATTCAACGCCGAATAAGATTCGTGATAGCGTGACCTTCAAGAATTAGGAGTGTAATTAGTAAAGAGTATTCAAGGCTTAAAACAGGTTTTAGACCGCTTGTACCAGAGAAGGGTTTTGTGTTACATAGGCGTCGGATCTAATGCCCAGTTTTGACCTTGCTCGGAAGGATCGGAATGTTAAGTTCCAAGTACCGATATGTACTGGATCCTCGACTTACCAATCGAAATGGTCATTCTGCCAGCCGCCAGATATATAAAGAGCGATCGATTACCTATTCTCATCTTTTGCCGAAACCTGATAATCTACTGTATATTCACGCATATAACTCAAATAAAGTACAACTGTCTTCGATATTTGTCCTCAATATTTAGAAACCATGCCTTTCCCTCAAAGCATTTTGGCAGCGGCTATACTTGCCTCCAGCCTTGGGAGTTACCGTGGTGTCCTTTCCCCTCCTCATCCAAACCCGGAGTTGGCGCCTCCAACTGGCGATACTCTAAGCAGGCTTTTTTCCGCATCCATCGGAAAAGTCTTAGCCGCTTTATTCATCCTCCTGGCGGCGCACACCATTAGCTTGACCTATTTCTACCCCGACCTTCCACCATATCTACTTAGGAAAGGCGAGGAGTATAACATCAATCATGACCTTGTGACATGGTCAGCAGCGACATGTATTCCTCTGGCTTTGATATTTTGTGTAGGCCTTCCCTTACGCCTGGGTGCTTTCGCCTCTCTCGGAGAAAACTTTACGTATGCTCTCAAGGAACCAAGTGGCCTGAAAACTGATGGCATATACCACTACATTCAACATCCTGGCTACACAGGTGGAACCGTCATCGTCATGTCTAACTGGGCCCTGTTGTGTAGATTGAATGGTGGACTTGGTTGTTTCATATCGCCACGATGGCTTGAGCCGTTGCTACGTTTCCAGTGGATCATAGATGCTGTCTTTGTGTTCGCATTTATGTTGGGCATCTATACGAGGGTTAAAGAAGAAGAACGCATGCTCAAGGCTAAATTTGGCGTTGAATGGGAAAAGTGGCATGCCGCAACCGCCAGGTTTATCCCCTGGGTTTTCTAGCTTCCACTTCATCAAGTCGACGGGATTGGTATTTGATAATAATTACAACTTTTGCTTGCGATCAGGTCTATAGTGGGGTGGCACCTTTGGGGTTTATTTCGATCTTTACTTATGTTTTTGGTTTCTCATAACGCCTGCTTGACGATAACACGAACTTCAATGGGTTTTGTTTTGTCTTACATGCGAGTTCAGATGATATATATCGATGCAGCTTTACTGTTCTGTTTTCCAATAGTGAAAGTGCCTGTCTTGGTATGATATCTGTTTAGCAGTATAGCAAAGATTGTATCAGGATGGCGTGTCAGGGTAGGCAAATCTCCCCACAAGATCTGCTGGCCCTAGATCTCCAGGGACAGGGAGAGTTTTGCAGAGGGCCCTGGTTATCACATAGCTATTTTGGCTCTAAGGGCTGTCGTTCCAATGAGGATACTTCGACGCTTCATGATCGTGGTTTCATTGCTCAAAAACAGCCTGCAAGTTCCAGGAAAGGTAAAGATCAGGTCCCCAACAGCGTGTGGGCCTGCCAATGATTTATTTAGGATCTACAGACACTCGGCACTTGCGTCACAAGCACTGCTGTTCTGGTGATACGATTTACGACTTTAGGGTTTGTAGGAGCTGAGTCCACTCTCCAATATGACACTCTAAGCTGATTGAGTCCACGTGAGGTTAGTGTATCAAGAGTTAGATCAGCTGCCGTTGCTATGTGGGATTGCTATCTTAGGAGGGTATGGGTGATCTACACTGGCCAGGGGTAGAGATGAGCAAAAACGAGAATGTGGCTCTCTATTCGATATAATGAGTGGGTTACATGACACACTTGAAACCTCATGATCCTGCAATATGTATATCTCGCCGGATCAAGTGTCCAACGAACGAGCTAAGGACACAATGTTGTTTGTACGAAACTCTCCCTGTCCAGAATATCTACCTGCGCTGTTCGACTGCTGGGTGGCCTCAAGGTTGCCAGCAACCTTGGCGGACTCAGCACGGACAGTCTCATCCCCGGGTTGTGCTCCGCGTCCAATCAACTCCAAAATGCATCCAACTTCCTCCTCCTTCAGGAAGAACTGGCGAAGGCCGGTGGCTAGGTCAAGACTTATCTCGTCCGAGGTAGTAGCCCAGCCATTTTTCCTTACCTCGGAAAAGATGGCGTCAACATCATCAACTTCCAACGCAATGTGATGGACGTATGCTCCCCCCTTGCGCATCATCAACTTGGAAAAGACTGAATTAGGAGTTAGTCCTTCGGTAAGGATCACTACTCTTTGACCATCGAACGGTATGCCCATCACGTGCATCAATCCGTCATCTTGGCCTTCAGGGGCGGAACCGGCATTGACCGTGAAAGTCCGGATGTGCGTAAATCCCAGCATTCGTTCGTGAAACGACTTGATCTTGGCAGTATCAGGCATGATCGCGGCATAATGGTCGAGCTGGTGGGTTGAATTGACCACAGATCTGAGCACATTGGATGAACCAACGAAAGCAGCATTCGAAAGTTCCTCAGTTGGTGCCTGGCAAAGACTGATTGGATACCCGGCTTGCTCACGAGTGAGAACAAGCTCAACCGATCCATCTCTGAGGCTTTGCTCTTCGAATGTAATTCCCTCAGCCTTGAGTACCTCGCGGGCCTTCTCTAAGTTGTAAACAGAGAAGCGCATGGAAAGGCCAATATCAGCGGATGGAGTGTTCTCCGAAGCTTTGGTTATACTGAGTGTTGGATCATCCGAACCTGGTAGTTGAAAGAGGGTGCTGTCTTTATTGGACTTGGCGTTGTATATTCGTGTGACGGTCTCTATGCCCCGTTCGACGTTGAATGTGGTTAGAGTCAGGTGAGACATCCGCTTGACCCCGAGGAGATTGGTTGCACCGGTTGCTCTCCGAGTAGAAGCGAGATCTTGGCATGCCTTCCATACAGCCTTGTTACCCTGCTCGTAACCAACTGTGGATAGTACCGCCTTGATGAAGGCTTTTGTATCGTTGGTAGATGCTTCAAGATTGGATATGCCGTAGTTCCTCAAGGCGAGGCCGCTGCAGGCTCTCATGAAGAGGTTTGCAGTTCCTGAGTTGCTGACCCATTCCGGCAGCATACGAATCGATGCCGAGTCAAGGATAGTCAACATGTCGTCTCTGCTCTTGCTTAGATCCAAGATATTGTTGGCTCCAGCAAGGATGAATCGATCACTAGCAGGAGTCTGCGCGAAAGTTTCATGAGCTAAGGTACTAATAGCGTCCGGGGTCAAAACATAGCGCTGAGCACAAGGAACAAATACTTCGCCTCTGGATGCGGTAAGAAAAGTAACGAGATGCTCCTCATCTGTAGATCCAGGATTGCGAAGTTTATATCGGTCAGATTGCAGCTCATCTTGGTTAAGTCCAGCCTCCAAGCTTCTCGGGTCATAACTTCCAGATCCACGTTTCTTGACAGCGGCACTACGGGCCTTGTCAATAGCAGCACAGTCAATGCCGTCATGACCAATGAGGAAACCATACTGGCTGGAGATGGCTACAACATGGCCAATGCCCAGCTGCTTGACTGCGTGGGTAAACGTAGCCCCGACACATCCAAAACCTTGAATGACGAGACGAGCCCGGCCAACAAGATTTGGGTTCGTGTGATCCAGAAGCTCCTTGAGAGAGGCAGCCATTGCATATCCGACACAATACTCGTCGACTGGATACCCAACATCACCAACCTTCTCCTTGAGAAGAAAGGCGATGTCAAAAGATGTTGACCCAAAGCAACCAAGAGCGCCACGCAGGGCATCTAGTGCTGTTGAAGTGCCTGGAGTGCAGTAGGCCCGCGCGTGTTTGTCAATGATGGCGTGATCAGTGTTGATGTCTCCCCCTGTACCCCAGTACTGGGAAATGACATCGGCGTTGTCGCGAATGAAACGCTCCAGAACAAGAGGGGCGCGGGGATCATCTGGGGGGAACTGAATGCCGCCTTTGGCACCAACGATCTGAGGGTAACAGCTCACAGCTAGCTTCGCACTCATAGACCGGGCAATATTGCGGACCTCGTCAAGAGTTGTCCCTTCATGTAGAAACAATCCACCACCTGAGACAGTAGGCACAGGCGAGTCAATGACTATCCAGCCTTGGGCTGTGGACAGTTTGTCTTTCCAGTGCCAGACGCAGCGCCCGTCAATAACGTGGTGTCTTGGGACTGCGTCAACGCCATGTTTCGCAGCGTTGACATCGAAGACTACTCCCTTGGCCTGGATGTTCACTGTGCCATGAGCTGCGAAAACAGATGATGTTTGGGCTGGGTTGAGAGTCTGAGCCATGATGAAGTCATGAGAAAAGAGTGGAATAGTCAATATTCAAGATATTGGGCAAAGGTTCCGTTGTGCTAGGTGTTTGATCATCCAAGATAGAAGATGCAGCAGCATTGGCAAGGCTTTCGACTTAAATATTAGCAATCGGTATGATTACGGGTCATTCTATTCTCTCAACTGCCGTTTCCCTTCTCAGAAACCTTGTTACCATCCCAAGGCTCGCGGGCTTTTGGATTGCCGAAATCCCCCTCAGTTCTAGCACGTCACACGCAGAATGAAACGTGAGGGGCTACAAATCTGCTTAGAAACAAGTATATAAGCAATTGGCAGGATCATCGTCATCCCATCATGGGATTATCTCAACTGCCGTACTTTACTGCAAACCTTCTCTCCATCCATCAACTGTCAGACTCCTCAATTCCCGCTCAGTTCCCGTCCAACATGTTCAGAATGAAACATCAGGGGCTACAAACCTGCTTGGGACCCAGTATATCTAGCCGCGCATCCTGGTGGCCGCTGTACATTCCTGTTTCCAGGATGCAGAAGTTCGTATGATTTTATGATCAATATAGTTAGAAGGTACCCTCTTTCCCCAGGTTGCGTAGTTTGAAGATCATGTTTCCCAGTGGCTTCTTACGCCCGACCACCAATACATGACGTGGCCGCTCCTGTCACAGCACCACGGCGTGGATTCGAAATCCCAGTAGATATGAGGCGTGTGGCTATTTCTGTCTCTCATAGTTCTTTGTCATTGCTGAGATTTTGGCACTTGAAAGCCTTCTTGCCTGGTTTTGTACGGCTTCTGACTAGGTCTGTGTAAATCAAACCATCTCTCGATCACTCGTAATTACGGTAGTTCAATTACTGAAAGCATTGCTAAGTATTGAGCAGTTCTGGTATTACTCCTACTAAATAGCCTCTTAACGCAATATATAATATATGAGAAGTCTTTCCCCGTCTTTACCCTGGAGTCTAAGTTTAGCTAAGCGATGATATATTCAGCCTTATCAGCGATAAATGACGTAGAGGGTGTTTTTAAAGCTAGTGTTATTGCGCAGCACTGCCTAGAGCTACCCTGGCTTAACAACCTTTTCGATCAGGGAACAATTGCCTTTACGAGTAGATACCCCGTATATCCTCAGCCCAAGAAAGCTACATGGTGCTATAGCTTTCACTCGGACGTAACACCAGGGAAGCAAGTTAAAACATGAATGCCTCAACTTAATACGATAATACAAGCTAGGTGTCATAGATTCAGCGGGTTCCTGGTTCTTTCAGGAGACGGTATCCATCCACTCACGGTCAGGACATGTCTAATACGCAATATGTATTTGCAAGTACTAAGATGATAAGCGGCAAGTATTATGTCGGTGTTTTCAACTCAAGAGCCGTCCTCTAAAACCACGCATAAAATCTTGCTGAATTGTCCATTCGTAGGTACAGGAAGCATTCCGGTATCCCGAGTACATCCGGAGGCTTACTGAAATAATCTCATCCCTGTTGCCATATCAACACGTTTACATTCTTAACCACTTGATTTAGGCAGTATCGTCGCTAAAGCTTACCTTTTATGCCATAGTCCGAGACAGGGATGACGTATGTCAATATATCAGACTTCGGCTTCATCTTGCGGGGTATCGATCGAGTTTTGAAAAGAAATATGGGCGCCTGCAGGTCATCATGATCGTAATCCTGCTTTTAACGCAAGTCCCACATGGGCAGCCCATGCCATCAGAATGCATTCAGCCTTGACCGTCTGTTTTTTGAGGCGGCAGCTTTATTGTAAACCGGGGTAGGCAATGCCAATCGTACTTGATATTACTTTGGTAAACACGTCGAGTGCTTTAGAAAAGCTCATAAAAGTCAGATCATAGTACATTTCTAGCTGGAAGGATTTAAAAGTTGATACTGAGGTTGCTTTCGGCATGTCCGGAGTTGAAGTCCCGGTAGAGGCTTATGCAGGCAAGAGTAGATATGCCTTCAACACAACTTACTTACAACCTTGTGGATCATTTAAGATGTCTTGATTTATAATACATACATAGATAGGAATTCCACGGCGCGTTGGCAGTGAGAAACCAGGACTCCAACGTTATGAGAATCAACGGCCCCTTTCCGTAGTTACCCGATTACCTGGGCAGGGCTATTGTACAACCCGCAGGGGTAATAATACTGTAGGCATAGTAGGTACATTAGCCACACGTCATAATGGTTGGTTGGGCTAAGGGAATCGTAGGCGCAGACATTGAAGCCCTTCATTACCTGCAGCCTGTATGATAAGCCTCACAGTAGTGAGAATCACGCCCATGTTCTTTCCTCGCTTACTTGGGCATTAGCTTAAACCTTAAAATACATATCGTGTGATCGGCAACGCATATCAACAAAGTGGGTAGTAAAACAGCGACGATATGGTTTAGGTCTCGGCTAAGCTTTCCGGCATTCAATCTTTGGTAATCGCTTCTGAAGTCCTTAGGGAGTCGCACATGAATGAAAAGAGATCGTAAGCGAGCGTAACTGTCTTTGAATACGTCATCTGATCAAGCCGGCGCCTTACCACTAGTCTCATTGCAACACTGACCGGTATTACAAGTCGGCAATTTACATCTCTTGGTATTATCTTAACAACTAATATGATATGATATTTATTGGCTTACAGGTGTATCCGGAGATGCGGGCCGAATTACAATCGAGGTGCGTTTAACGAATTAGCAAGTAGTTCTTTGGCTCACTCTGCTTAAGCTTGTAAGATCTCATTCTTCGTGGTCAAAGGTGTGCATCCAGGGAAAGGGAGCCTCCGGCCCGGTAAGACAGATCAAGTTTTCAACCAGCTGACAGTGTTATCGCAGAAGCCAAAACAGGTCATCCACGGGAGCCCATCAGGTTGCAAGTTATGAGACAGACGTCGGATAAATAACGCGTCTTATATTGGCAGTAACATATTGATGTCAGGGACTCTGCTCGTATCTGGCATTCAAACCCTTTAAGTCTTGCTCGAAATCACCATAGCTAATCTTCCTGTTAATACAAGCCCATCTAATAAGATCAAGGGCTCTACCCTTTCCTCCGGAATATTAGAGTGATCTTGCCAAGATCTGGTAGCACGAACAATAGTCTTCCTGCCCGCTACCATTCTACCTTCTCCATCAGTTCGACTAATACAACGCTTTACCCCTGCGTCTTTTCCATAACGTTGGCAATCCAATGTGCCTGTGTTCAAGTGCAGCTTGGGTCGTTGGAAGCCATGGGTCCATGGGCATCCAAGACGTAAAACAGGGTTAGGTATCCTGCGATATTGACACCCAGATAGCTAGAGACCCTGTCATATCATTTCTTAGAAGACGGGATGCCCCTGTTCAACATTACCTACATGTGTTTCAGACGTCCAGTGAGAGTGTCGCAACCTGGCTCCAAGTCAACAATGTCGGGATCTCGCCTTCCAGAATCTTGAAACCATATCCTACAAACTCCACAACGGGTGTCCTCCGGGGGTCAACAGATAGAAACGTGGGGTTTGGACACCTGCTCATAGTAATTGGTTTCCAAACACGTCCCGTTGCCCTCAAATAAGCACAGCGGCTTGACAGGGGCTAATAGGTCTCCTTAACGCATATATAAGACCATTGAGTGGGTTTCCTTAACCCAAAGGTACTTCAGCTGACAAAATCATCCAAATATCCCGAATTAGTCATGCTACATGACCTAAAGGAATAGGGATACTGACTCTGTCGGTGGTTCATTGAAAGATCGTTTGATAGAATACCTCACGGGTTCTTTCTTGGACCAATAGGACGCCTGAAGCTCCCTGGTCAAGTCAATTCCTATTTGTTATTGTCTATTTGATTCACAAGTCGAAATATTAAGGCCTACTAGCATCCCAAGCTTTTTAATATTAGAAATCGATATGCCGGCATATCGATATTAACCCTTGCTTCAGAATAGATGACATGGTTCCGAATTTCTCCGAGCCTGTCACTTGCTTCGAGAATTTAACATTGGGACACTTTCCCGACTCTTTGTTTTGCCGGGAGTTGGACTGGCGCGATGTTCTGTGACTTGCCTCATTCAGCCCAATGGCCAGGAGTGTTAACCGAAGAAAAGTCGAGGCCAAGAGCGAAAAGGTAGGGAAGCCCAACGTTACCAGGGCTTCCGCTCGGGAATCGACAGTGACTGGACAGAAGAGAGTCTCAGCAGTCTACGAGGTATTCCCTCAACAGCTAGCCGTCATATGCGACAACATGAAACACAGAAGATCGGGTTTTATTGAAAAGAGTTCGGAAAAGTCTTCCGATAGGCATCTACGTTGTTGTTGTTGTTGTTGAGAATCTTCGCACCCTCTTATGACATCCTGCTCCGGGTGTACATCCTTGGTAGTTGGTTAACCCCCTGATTAGCCTTGTAACCCAAGGACCTCTAGTAATTGGCTGGGATCATAACTAAACCTATCAAGGTTAGAAGATTGTAACTCTGTGAGCGTACCTCGAATGTTACCCCGCTGGTTCAGGGTTATGGTACAAGCTGTAGGGCCGATAAACCATTCATGTCCAGCCGCAAAAGTACTGTGCACTCCTTGGTGTATACAAAGCATATTCTAAATAGACCAAGAACGAGCATGTGCTCGGCTACATTGGCTAAATCTATTCTAGCTCCGCGCCTCGCATTTCTCATGTAACCTCTTTGAGCTGCGGGAACATGGTATATTTCGCGCCTACAACGTTGATCAGGTCCTCCCATAAACGACCAGGTGGCATTGGTGCGTATTCCATGACTGTAAGATACGTGATCCTGGGCGGAAGGATCTTGACGCGTGACAGGCTGCCGGTGAATCGAGAATCTATGCCATAGATCGAGCTGGTGAGGATAAAAAGTCGCCTCAACATGGTGAATTGGCTCAAACTAGGTATAAACTTGAGACTGTGACTACCCTGTCTGCACCTGAGATCTAGATGGACATGCTCCAAAGTGGCGTGGAGCCTCGGCTGATCTAGACAGTGAATGATGATTGAACTGTCCGTGTCGACTCCCGTCAAAGAGAAGGTTGATAAGTGAACATTGCATGAGTCCATACAAAACTTCAATGGCCAACCGACGCATGTCATTGATCGTACGTGTATATTCTTCACACTCGACATGCTAGGTAGGTCTCCTTTGCCATGTGTGATAAAGTTCTCAAGATCTGGCGAGCGAGATAGTAGCTTTTCCAACCCACGATCACTCTCAAATTTTGTGATTGGCAAGGTGTAGACTCCACAAGCCTCGAGCGTTTATATTGATATGTCAAATTGCCAGCCCTTCTGCCATGAACCATTTTCCTCAGTCCCGAGACAAGCGAGCTTAGGGAGCATGGAGACCATAATAGTCAACATCTGGCTAGCCACGATGGGAATAAAATCTTCTTTCTCTATCCCGTCCGGGACTGGCTCTCGTAGAAAGAATGCTCGCTCAATGACAGCTGAGCGTGAGTTACGATTATTCTGTTGTCGCTGGTATGTCTCACGACTGTCGGTGCCCCGACTCTGCAGACAAAAGTCGAATATATCGCGACATTCGTAGAAATTCAATTCATCAACCAGAGGCACTCGCAAGAAAATGGCCTTAACGGAGCGGGCAAGATCTGGACGTGAGGCGATAGTTTGGAGGAAGGGCTCGAGGCGTCTTTCTCAATGGTCACGCGTAACCCGGGAAGGGACGGGGTCGAAACAATGATGGAGTGTCTCTTGGGCTGCATCTCGAAAGCGGCGCGAAACAAGGCAAAGGTTGAACAATGTGAGGGTATCTTCACGGTCCGCCTTTCCACTCCCAGTGCAAGCAGGCCAGTAGTATTCGCAGCGACAGTGAGAGCAAAAGTTTCTTAAAATATTCCCGAAGACTTCCGAGGGGACTTCCATGATGAGTGTCATCTCGGATGGTTGTGTTGGTCGTGAATGCAGAACTTGAATGCAAGGATGAAGAGAAAAATCAAGAGCGAGACGAAAACATTGACGGAGAAGAAGGGGCTCAGTTAATCCCTAATATGCAGGACTAGATAGATAAACAGGTGATTAAGAAAATTCCCCGGGTAGTGAATGAGCACGAGTAGCCAACAGCTATAACTGTTAAACAACATACGCATTCATCCTAAGATTGAACTCTGAGATTACAGCATGTTTCATCTACGTGGCTCGTGCTGCCTCTAATCACGTTGTTTAATGCCTCGCCCCATGTTTCGAAGCTCTGCCGTGTCAAAGACTGAACTGAGAACACGAGCCATCTCAGACTCAGCAACGCCATGAAAGGCCGCAGCATTCTATCCAAGACCTGGCGAATCGATGCATTTACGTGTCCGTATCCTTCCACTCTTCAACTAGAGGCATGTAGATCGTAAAATGTGCATGGTGTCGTCCTTCATACTCATAGAGGGCTTGTTAACTGCCCACGAGACAGCATCTGGGTTGATATCGGCATGGCATAGGAAGTCATCTTAGATGTTACGTTGCAAACTCTTGATCTCGAGATTTGCATTTTCCAGTGTCGGTTCTGGCTCTACTCTTCCATTGTATACAGCGCTGCTGTATGCGAGGTTGGTGTCTTCGTTGGGAGTTCCGTTGTTGACATAGTTTACGAGGGTTTTCGCTCTGCCTGTTAATTATGATTTCCGCATCCTACATCTAACATGATCAAATTGCTTGTAAGAGACTGCTCTGGACTTGTCGAAGGTAATATATTAGTAGTAGAGCCCACCGTATGAAGCGACAGTGTCAGGCTGGTAGATCCACCTGTCCTTCTACAGTATTTCCATCGGTTTGTCCACTAAATAAAAGCAGTAGTCGTTTGATATATCTCGGAAATGTTAGAGGCTACAGTATCAAACTCCTATTCTATAAACCCGGAGAGCATTCTCTGAAGAGATGAGTAGGCTTATGGAAGCCTCCATCAACCTTGAAACCACCTTCATATCTTGAGCAATAGTGAATGATTCTTCGTAGATGTTGTAAATAGCTTATGCATACATTGTGTAGTCGTTGTATCCTGCTGAGGCTCAGACCCATCATCTTTTTCTCCTGATGTTTCTCCTGACTCTTGAGCCGCACCTTGACATTCAGATACAATAGTCGGGCTACCACTAACCTCACAGACTCCCATTGCGCCCTGTAAGATTCAGTTCTTGTAGTTTCGCTCCGATTGCCATCGTCGGCAGAGGAGGTGCCCCAAGCAATAATCCCCGGGCTAGTAGTAGTTGAGAACCATCGATGCCAGTTGCTTGATAGATATGCGCCTGACCGATAAGAAGACTACCTTTCAATGCGTTTTCAGGATTTGATAGACCGTGCGTGGTGCAGGAACTGACTTCACCGTCAATACCTAGAGAAGCAGTGAGATAGACCGGATCGCCTAATATGGTTGGACCACAGTGACTCAATGTTGACTCAGCGCGGTCAAAAATCTCCAAAGAGCTTTCAGCACCTAGTAGACTCAATGATGCCTTGCCAGCTGACACGGAAAACCCCTAAGAACCCTACATCTGCGTCCTCCATCCTAGTACATAGTGGCGCATGAGACTAAGATACTTGCATGTTACAGACACAATTGAACGCATGTATAGCGGTCTAACACAAAGAGAGCCATTGCCTACTTTTGAAACCTCCCAGAGGTTCTTGACAACTAGGATGCAGAGAAATCCGACTTTGTCAGGTGCAAATAAGCGCGAAGACCAATCGTCACATAGCATGTTGGCGTGCTAGCACATACATTGAAGCAGTGACAGACCAAATAAGCGGTGACTATAACGGATGTTTGCTCTGGGTAAGTGCCAAGGGAGGTTTCAGTCGTGAACGAACCAGCTTGAGGGGAAAGTGACCTGTAAGGAAACACCAGATGGTATTGCTAAGGAGCTCTTATGTTAATGGGAACAGTGGGGGTAACAACCCCACGCTCAGGAAGATTATAACCCTTACCTAAAGCGTCACGTAGAAATGTGAGAGCTTTGTTCTGTACATATGGTGGCTTGGCTGAACTACCCCTGCCCCTGGACGTGGTACGAGACGATACATCAGACTTAATGCCAAGGCTATAGGCAAAATCGTAAATGATAGGTTAGCCAGTGATTTGATCTTTCTGGACCTAAGTCTGGTAGGCAAACTCCCTTGTTTTATTAGATACCTATTATACTTACGATAGTCAAATTCTGTTATAGAAATCTCGTAAAGCTATGTTCTTTCTACCACCGCTGGCATTCTCGTTTCGGTTTCGGTAGATGCTTGACCGCATAAACCCGACAAGAGTCTTGACCTTCCACTTCGAGAGAGTAAAACCGGGACCTTCCTAACTCAGGGATTATAGCGACGATCTGCATAAACCCTCATATACTAGTTTATTACTCTATTCAAGACTCTATTTAAGAACATATCCCATCATGACCTGACTTGCTGTTTCATTACCACCACGGCCTCTTTTTCCACCATTCCCAAGCCCAGTGTCTCTTCAAAATGGTAAAGCTATCTGGGTTTCTCGTCTCTTGGCTGGCGGTATTGGCGTCGGCATCTCCAGCACCCACCAATCAGCCAAAGTCGAATCGCTGGATCGTGGCTCTCAAGGCCGATTCAGCGCCGGAACTGGAAAACCATGTGAAATGGGTTACGGATCTGCATGCCCGAAATCTGCAGAAACGAGGCGGAGCCACAATGGGAGTTGAGTCAACTTTCGACTTCCCTGGTTTTGTGGGCTATTCAGGCTCCTTCGATGAGGAGACTTTAGATGCACTGAAGGCTGACACAAACGTTTGTTGTCAAATAACTGCTTGTGTGATCAGTGGTTGATTGATTCTACAGATTACTGCCATAGAGGAGGACCAAGAGGTATCTCTGGAAGCTCTGACCCGCCAACAGAACCCTCCCTGGAGTCTTTCTGCGCTGTCACACGCAAACCCACCCACTGTCAATGGACCTTACATCTACGATTCAAGTGCAGGAGAAGGAACCTTTTCCTACGTGCTCGACTCGGGAATCTATGCCGGCCACAACGACTTTGAAGGAAGAGCGCAGCTAGCTCACGACGCAACAGGCGGAGAGAGGACAGATCACGCCCATGGAACTCATGTGGCTGGCTGTCTCGGAGCCAAGACCTATGGCGTGGCCAAACGAACTAGGCTCCTCGGAGTTCAGGTTGCAGGTTCTTCATCCGGCCAATCGTCCTGGCTGCTGGGCGGAATATCATGGACAGTCAACGACATTCTATCCAAAGGCCGCGTTGGAAAGTCCGTTGTGAATCTCTCTCTTGCCACATTCCCCTCGCAAATCCTCAACGATGCAGTCAAATCCATGATCGACAACGGAATTCCAGTCGTCGTATCTGCCGGAAATTACAATCTCGATGCAGCAGAGTACTCGCCTGCCAACCTCCCAGAAGCCATTACCGTGGCCGCGAGTAACCGGGCTTCTCGCAAATGGTTCTACTCCAACTGGGGCTCAGCAGTTGACCTCTTCGCCCCTGGAGAAGACGTCACTTCTACTTGGATAGGCTCGCCTGACCAAGTATATCCTACTTCCGGTACCTCTATGTCTGCCCCGTATGTCGCTGGCGTAGCGGCATACCTTCTTGCACTCGAGGGACCAAGGTCGCCGTCTGCACTGAAAGCTAGAATTCTAGACCTGGCTACTCCAGGTTTGATTGGAGATGCGAGGGGAACACCGAACCTACTTTTGTACAATGGTAATGGTGCCTGAGGGGACAGATGTAATGGGGCAAGGATTTCAGGCGTAGTAGGTTTGCAGGCTTGGATGAGGCTGGAAAGGATCACGTGGATATGTAACTGAGCTTGGCCAAGTACTTCTGGCTAGATGACTCTTGTTTTTATAATGTCGATAATTTTAACTTGTTTTAGTTTTCTTGTTTGTTGTATAAACTATGAGTAACCTGCTTTCATTTGATCCAATGGCACCTCGGCTCATTTTGACTTAGCCACTTGCGAATACGAGCTCTGATGTGAGGATGAGCTGATAGAAGGGGAAAGACAGATTAGTGTTATCCTTGAGCTGTACTTTAAGCAACAGAACAGGAGATACAACTTCGGAAAGATTTTGACGTTCATCTGAGCGGCTTTGTGACACACTCCCGTTGTCCTTCAAGCTAGGCCATCTTGTCTCATGCTTTCCTAGTATACGAATAATCGTCACTCGATGAGATGTCACTTGTTAAGTGATGCGTTGGCCAGATTCGACTGATTGATAAGGACCTGTCGTGATTTAGGGTGAATGGTAGCTCGGTTTTCCGAGTATCCGCTCCGAGATCGGACATAGATAAGATGATGATAAGCTGTCATATTCATGCCTGAGGTGTCTAGTGATGATGTATTTGCAGGGATTGAAAGGTCCACCACGTGTTTTTTGTTGTGGATGCGCGTCTCGGCATTAACTTTAGGGAAATGATTATCGCGAGACCAGGCAAGCTCAAGTTTTACGTGACAACTTCAGGCATTTGCGTAATATTCCACTCAATTGAGTAATAGATACCTAATCGTTTTTAAGTTCTATAAAAAAGAACACGTAGGCCACGGCAATACGGACAAACATGCTGTTAGCTGATGGAGCCTCTCTATCAGCAAAACGACGCTAAAATGTCTTGATTCCATATCGTTCCACAGGACCCCTGATTAAGATCCACTATGATTGCTTTGCCTGACACTTCTTAATCACCTCGGAGCAATCTTCTCAGCTCACCTGTTTTTTTGTTTTCTTTCCTCTTGTCTCTGCAGTCTCTCCCGATTCTTCACCAAAAAACACCGTCACAATGTCCACAGCTTTCGTTCAGCGTCCGGCCCCCGACTTCACGGCCACCACCCTCTACCCCGGCGGCGAGTTCAGGGATATTAAGCTCTCTGACTTTAAGGGACAATGGTAAGTGCTTGCTTGCCCATCAACCAGACCTCAATGGCTCCCTGCTCACATACCGCTCTTCCAGGGTCGTCCTCCTCTTCTACCCCATGGACTTCACCTTTGTCTGCCCTACCGAGATCATCCAGTACAACAACGCCCTCGACCGCTTCCGCGAGATCAACACAACCGTCCTCGGTGTTTCGACCGACTCTCACTTCACCCACCTCGCCTGGGTTGAGAAGCCCCGCAAGCAGGGTGGTCTCGGCCCCGACCTGGAGCTCCCTCTTGTCGCCGACAAGTCCACCAAGATCTCTCGCAGCTACGGCGTCCTGATCGAGGACGAGGGCATTGCTCTGCGTGGCCTCTTCATCATTGACCCCAAGGGCGTTCTCCGCCAGATCACCGTCAACGACCTCCCCGTCGGCCGAGACGTCGAGGAGACGATCCGTCTCGTCAAGGCCTTCCAGTTCACCGACGAGTACGGCGAGGTGTGTCCTGCCGGCTGGCAGGAGGGTGGAAAGACCATGAAGGCCGACCCCAAGGGAAGCCTCGAGTACTTTGGCGCTCAGGATGGTGAGTCTCGGAAGCGTCCCAGGACTGAATAGACCTGGGGCTTTTCATTGGAGACGTGTTCGACTAAGATGTATTTTTAACAGGAGCTAAGGCCTAGATGTAGATTCCAAACAAGAGACTCGAATTCCAATCAACACCCGCGTTTAATGACAGTGTCCAGCTACTGGTTTAGCATACGAGGATGCAAGGTTTAACGATCGTTACGATGGATGGCAAATAACTAGACTTGTACATGTGTGCGTGCAGCTGGTCGTCTTTGACGAGGTGCAAATAGAGCTAGAGGTACACTTAGACATAGACGATAGACCATAGATATTCCTTTAGCAGCTTTGCTTGATCAATTGTAATGCTGTCGAGTAAGGGCACAACGCTCGCGATTGTCGCTACTTGAGAATGAATACTTGCCCTTTATCGCCGGTGTCATCCTCGAGAATGTATTGCACAGCTTCGCCATTCATCACGCCGTGACAGTAGGCGTCCCTGCTCAAGGTCAGTCTCTGGTACACCAAAGTAGAGGAAGTTTATCAGTCTGACTCACCCAATGAACTCATAACCCTCATCGTGACTGTCGCCCTTTGATCGCAGGACACAAGGCCACTCAAGACCAACCACCACAGCAATAATATCCCCTTCCAACACTTCATGATGCGCAAGCCCCATGTAGCCACTATCAGTAACCACGAACCGCCGCTCACAGTATGCGCTTAGAACATCTTCCATCCACGTCCTGTCAAACCCGAGCTTGTAGAATTCCTGGAGCGTTTCTTGCCGCGCGGCTTGGTCATCTGGAGTCTCCATGGGCATCTGTGTCACGTCAAAGAAGTCCATATACCTGTCCGTGTACGTCTCCAAAGACGTCCCCTTCTTTTGCAAACCTTTCGACAAGGGAACCCCGCCTATCATGGTCAGTCCAAAGGCAGCCTTGACTGTCTCTTGTGTTGGATAAGAATCCAACCGGTCCATACAAGCTTGGTACACTTTGCGAAGCCCACTTTGTTGAAAAAGGTCATGAAAGTGTCGGTAATCGCTCTTATAGGTCACTCGTCCAACCATTTTCCCACGCACAGCCAGCGAATGAGGGTCACTTGTAGCAATGTAGCTATGCCTCCCATTAGGCTGTCCTGACGTCTTGAGGGACGCTCCAATTCCCCATTGACAACCAGTCCCGGTCTTGAGTCGCCAGTCGGGAACCCAGCTCGGCCATGCATGCTCGCCGTTTCGCTGCCGTGCAGACCAAATAACATTCAGGTCATTAGGGTCTTCTTTGATAATCTCATCGGTTGCACGTGTGTAAACTTCCGTGACAGAGAGCGAGTAGTCGACCTCCATGCCTCTGTCACCTCGAAACTTACGGTCGATGTCGCTGATACCTAAAAGTCCATACACCTTGTCGCACGGATCAGTGGCCAGACGTGGTCGTAGGCCTTCGAGAAGATCACGCATCGACCATGTGCATGTAGGGCGCGACTTTTGATTGAAGAGCTTGCTGTAATATTCACTGCCCATCTTGGCACGCCATGGTATAGCTACCATCTGCGTCACCAGACACATACCATCAACACAACGAACATTATTGTCGTGTATGGCTGTAGCCTTGTAGCAGAACCATCTGGCAGCCGCACTTACGTGCTCCCAAGATAGGCTGTATGCACCGCAGACAACAATGGCTTTGCGAGCTTGGATAATCTCCTGGACTGTCCACATGCGTTGGAACCAAGGCCTGTCAAAGAATTCGGAGAAAGCATTCCAGGACTCGTCATCATCGAAAGGAATGCCCAACTCGCGAGACTGCTCCTCGGTCAAGTGCTCTGTCCGTTCAAGCTTGGTTTCTTCGTGGCTTTCGCCGTAGTTGTCCCATCGAAACATGTCGGTGGCTGTAGGTAGAGCGATATCTCCCACTTTCTTGACAAAGTCGACTGCAAGCTGGGTAGATTCAACCGCTGGTCCTAACCAAGCAAGAACAGTTTCTGCCTCTGCAAGATTAGTTTAGCCAGCTTTACTTTGAACTCGGGCAATTCCAGCTGACATACTGTCATAGATGAGATGCATCTTGGAGACTTGCTCAGACTTCTCAGCCACATCCTCCTGGTTGATGCATATCTGATCAACCCATAAAGCGGCGTGGGGACTGAATTTCACGATCTCGGCAAGAGCTTCGTGAAGAGATGTTGTAATGCTGAGTAGTTTTCCATCGCAAGGTATTTTAACTCGATTGGTAGAGTCTCCCCAACAGTAAGACAGAGCAGTGTAATGAATAGGATTATTGGGGTTCAGCTCAACTTGCTGAATACTCGCTTCGAGCTGACGGCCTGGCCCAGACGCTGTTACCGTAAGCAGGCGGATTTGTGATTTGTGGACTGGGCTGTATGTATAGGCGCTCATGGCTGACTTTTTCGATATATACAGATTAGAAAACCAAAGAGTTTAAATTTTATGCTCAAAGATTTAGGTAGCGACACTTTTCCTTTTATTCACAGCTCTATTCTGCACGGCCTCCCAAATAGAAGCCGTAGGATTGTGGCTATGCTGCTTCATAGCCACTACCTGATGCCAACGCATTGTCTGCCTAGCCAAGGTTGATCATGTGGGGAAGAATGAGGCCTGCAAATAGCGAATGAGGAGGTGGAATATTGCAATAAAGCCAGCAAACGTCAGAAGCGGGAATTGGCTGCCTGAATTGCCAATCTACCTAGTCATCCTTATAGCCAACTCCGCAATGTCAACGACAATAGCACAACATTCCGAGGTGCTCATTGATAGATCAAATAGCGAAAACAGCAGAAGACTGGCAATATGAATACCCAATGGCCATTCAGGTCGCTATTTTGGCAGCGCAACCATCCCACGTAATTCTCGTCAACTTTGCAGGGTCTCTAGCGGGCTAGGAGCGAACAGTCTCTCACAAATTAGTACGAGCTTCCGTGTGGAGGGCAAATCGTGAAGAATTGAAAGTGGTAAACGGCGATAATATAGTTTTGCTAGTCATATATGTGCAAGGCCAACTAATATATAGGCTTAATACACTTGAATAGAACGATAATCTTGAAAGGGCAGAGCCAGTTGTCCTGCAAGGAAGCTAAATAGTTGATATTTCAGGTCTACATGCAGGTAATCCTAATATGATTGATCGATTAACATACAGGGTTACCCCACGAAATCCTACAGATAACAATCGTACCTGTTTTGTCTTATCTTCATCAGTTCCGGAGATGCTCAACCCGCAGTCGATCAACGGCCGCTCACCCACGTTGTTACCAGGTGCATAATCTGGGCAGAGTGGGCCATCAAGGATCTATGATCTGATCGAATGCGTAATTTGCAGGGCACGCAAGATCTCAGTCGCTGCAGACACCTTAGATGCTCAATTTATGGGCTTTTGCGGCCAAAATGGTAACAATCTGTACTGAGGATTGGATGGTCTCAATAAGTATAACCAGAATTCTATTTTTTTTATTAATGACCATTACACTACTTTAAATAAGCAAATAAGGAAAGTCCAATGGAAATATTTAATAAGCACAGCGTCAATCAGAGGTTCGGATATTTACCTATCAGTGCTATCCCGTAGCCATCAGATTAAATACGCCCGCACCAAGAACTGTATTTGTCGATCAATCCAACTTTTGCCTGGAAATATGAGCTATCGGCTTTGAATTATATCCGACAACGTCGCTTAAGATGGGCTAACCTTTTCATATGACTGGCTTGCGCTTGCAGGGAGCACATGGTGAATTCTTGTTATCACTGGCAGAACCCAAGACCAAGTATGTGATCCTGGAAGATCATTGGCTTAATTGGCCTCTTGCGCTTTATAATGACACTTTATGTTGTCAAACACTCAATTCATCCAGCTTTGCCGCACCTGAGCTTCGTAAAGCAACCCCTGTTGAGGCGGTGAAGTCGGTCTGGCAAGGTGAGCAAAGTATCGTTCCATCGAAGATCTCGACCAAATGACCGGAGCCCGCCGGGTCGGTACCTTGAAGATTAGGTTCTAAGCATAGCAAGGGAGACTGCGGCTCTGCCGTCGATTCGAGACATTTGGCTGAATGCCGATGCCACTTTTCAGGGTTTTTACCATGCAAGTCAGGCCATCAAAGACAGAAAAGTGGACGTGCTGAGGCTCGACTGTATGGAGCGCTTGCTAATACGACAGCTCGTGATAGGGCCGGATAGTCCCAAGTGGCTAAGCATGGCTCCATGTCCAATATCTTGGCTATGCCAGTTATAGTCTTAGCACAGGGAAACGCCCGAACAATTGCGTTTTCGAAGCTGCCAAGAGGCAAATAACCTTGAAGCACCAGGCACTTATTCCCGACATCTTCTGATGGTGGAGAGACTCGAAAAGAGATCGCCGAGCCTAACGGCGTAAGAGAGGGTCTGTTAGGGCTCAAAGGCCGGTGGGCTCTTAAACCACACCGAAACGGTCTCACCATATCAATACGACTATCTATGATCTCATGTTGATAGGAGTCCATATCTCTCCTGACTTGTCCCAAGCTTGGCATGATAGCAGGGTCTGGGGCGGACTTGACACTGCGATAAGCTCGCGATTAGAGGTTATTGAGCTGAATAAAAAGTCAGCTTGAGTCCGCGGAAATCGTTCAAAACATCCAAGTCACTTCTTCACAACAACAAATCGATCATCATCTACTACCCTTACACAACTGAGATATTCAACAACATGAGCAACCCTCTTGTGGTTAGCGTCTCCAATCTTGCGGCATACACGCCGCAAGAGACGATAGAGCTTGTTTCTCGCTCTGGAGTCAAAAGAGGCAATATGCGTGCCGACAAAGTCTTTCTCTCTGCCGTTTCGGCAGGCTGTCTTCTCGGCTTTGGCTGTGGCGTCTCGCTCTGCGCCATGACTGCACCCTGGTACTCAGAAAATGCACCCGGTCTAGTTAAGCTCTTCGGAGCTGGTGTTTTCCCTCTTGGCTTGGTACTCGTCGTGCTTACAGGTGCTGATCTGTTCACTGCGACCACCATGGTAAGCTGCTCTAGCATGTGCTTTTCCCATGTCGCCGCTAACCTCGTTTTAGTTCACCTTGACTGCTGTTCTCCAGGGTCGGCTTCCGGTCCGGAAGATGCTCCTCCACTGGTTCTTGTGCTTCTTCGGCAATCTTGCAGGCTCGCTATTTGTCATGGCCATCATCATGGGATGTAAGTTGGCAACACCATCTACATCGTGAGCTGAAACTAACTCTGGATAGATGGTGGCGTTTTTGACGCATCTCCCTACAAAGAAGTTGTGATGTCGTTCACGTCCAAGAAGCAGATTGACCCTCAAGTACACCAAATCTTTCTGAAGGCTATCGGCTGCAACTGGCTCGTATGCTTGGCTGTCTTTCTGGGCATTCAAGCTAAAGACCTTGCCTCTAAGGTCATTGGCATGTGGTGGCCCATCTTTGCCTTTGTGGTTCTCGGCCTCGAGCACGTTGTCGCCAACATGTTCTACATGTCTTTGGCTATCTGGCTGCACACTCCTGACCTGACTGTTGGCCTGTACATCTGGAAAGGTAATTCATCTGTATCCCAACTAAAGTTAATACGCGGAGACTAACAATCGACTCAAGGTATGATCCCAGCCACCGTCGGCAACGTCATTGGAGGCGGCCTTTTCGTCGGCACATATTACTGGTACATGTACCTTGCCATGGACGACCCTGTCAAGGTTGATGGCGTTGAATACCAGGGCCCTGTTTCGAACTCCCCCTTGCACTTCCTTAATGCGAGGAGAAAGAGCCTGGTAACGGACGAGGAAAGCAGGGTAGAGTCTGCGCCGATTTCTGTGCCGGCCAGTGTTGCCAACTTGAAGTAAGGATGACAGGGTAAAACGAAAGATCATAGAAATTAGAGGAGAAAACTTAGAGCGATAGAATTTACAGCAATGGTTCATAATTCACGACGATGGGTGACTTTGTCACGGGCTATTCTGGATGAGGATTGGTAAAACAACAAGCGCACGGGTGTCATTGATCATCCAAGCGTTAGCTGCCACCAGAGGCTAAGCTAGATGAGCCTCATGTGGCATCATTTAGGTGGTGCCCCTTATTTATTAATTGTTCTACTAAGTGCCAACCAAAGCACTGACAAAGAAGTAGGGAGAAAGAAGGGGGAAGAAAAGAAAAACCATCGCATAAATTGCGCCTCAACCAGAGAGGCCACCCACCAAAAGCCTAAGTCAGGAGCTCTTGGGCATTTGATCAAGGCATCAAGCGAGATAGTCTGACCGAGTCGAATGTTTGCATCACATCACATCAGCCCTGTCATGTCATGACCTGGGCTTTGACGCCAGGAACAGGATTATGCATCTCCGCGGGGCGGTGAGGCTATCTCCACAGTGGTTGAAGCATCTCCGTGGAGTAAGGGGCCAATGATAGCCCCTTACGAACGAAAATAGTTCATAGATACGAGAATCCAGGTCAGGCTGGAGGACCGAACTCGTCGCAACTTGTTTCATAGTGTGACTATGTACTCTTGCAAGATGATATATTCCTGTTTACTCATGTAGACCTTTCCAAAAAACCTTGTCTACAGAAGTACCACCAACGATAAGAGTTGAAGGAATCCAAATGTGGAGGTAAATATGTGATGTCGTCAACCTCAATATATGTGGGATATGCACAAGAGGCGTCAAACTCCTGTCAATACCTATGGAAACAATCTCGAGACATATTGACAAGGTGGGCCGTTTCTTGTTTTGACAGAGGATACAATTCATCTATAACTTGAGCACCATATTTCAATGCACATGTAATTGATGAAAAGTCACAATATTATCCAAAGTGGAACTAAATATGTTAACAACAGAGCACAAAGCATACCAACTATAAAACTTTAGTCTGATTGCCAACTGGGAGAGGGACTTGGTGTTTTTGGACCAGTTTATGTAAACATCTTGTCAATAAAATACACGAAAGTACTCTATGTCCCTTAGCATAGTCAACCACAGAGAACTCAGACAGCCCAGCAACATGCGGATTTTAAAATGCTCTGCCTGTTTTCGATGATAAAATAAAAGGAGCATTCGTCATATGAGTTATTATAAACTTTATAAGTGGAAAGAACTAATCTTCTAGGGTAGAAAGAGTTACTAAGTCTGCTGCATGCCACTCACTGCTTCTCAATTGCACTTGGTTAGGTGGCTTTGAGATTTACATATAGACAATAGCTAGATAGGAACTGCTGAAAGAAAAAGAAAAAAAGAAAGCCTCGCAAACGCTCGCAATCGATTATAGGAACAGCCCGATGCGGGGGTCGAACCCGCAACCTTGAGATCGCGTACCCGTAAGAGTCTCACGCTCTACCGATTGAGCTAACCGGGCGTGGCTCTTATTGATGAAGAGCCCGGAGCATAGCCAGCACTAGGCGCGTTTCAACACCACGAGATTCGCTGGGAAAATGGAAACTTTTACATTGCTTAGCTTTTATAACGCTCTGGTGAGAAGATGCAACTTGTAGTGGCTTTCATACTAATACTGATTCCAGGTCGGTTCGCTTGTAACATACAGCGGTTGGCATAGATGTAGGAACTGTAATCAAACCGGGAGGAGCACGATGGACTGCAAATATACTCGGAGAATTGTAACCTTCTATAACCATCTATAGCTTCTATATCGTTCTAGGAACTATCTTCTAGAAACCGATCTATCATCCAAAAGTGTCACACTCTAACGCCCTAACCTTTTAACCAAGGTCCATTTGCAATCATCAAGATAACCGACCCAGTTAGCAACTCAAACGGTAAAGCGGAATCTAGGGTTTCTCTCGCCCATAGACTCAATCTCATCCTCAGTCTTGCCCTCCAGCAGGTAGTCTTGCTTACCCTCATCACGAAGCTTGTTCTGTCTCTTGAAGTGCAGGTGGAGGAGGATGTTGAGGGCGAGAGACACGCCGAGCATTCCCATGCTTGCACCGTAACCAGGACGGAAGTGAGGAGAATATTGGCTTGAGAACAGGAAGGGGGATGCAACACCAGAAGCGTTGCCGATAGTCAGATGCATACCCGTAGAGAATGCACGCTTTCCATAGCGAGGGTTGTTGGCAGGAACCCAAGCAAAGGAGATACCAGAGGAGAGGAAGATACCAATAGAGACGAAGCAGCAGCCAGCATACGAGACTGCAGGGCCTTTTCCAGCAATGAGCATGCCGTAGCCGATGATGGCAGAAGTGATACCGCCCATGACAAAGAAGCCTCGCTGTTGGGTGAGATCACTTAGACGAGCGCCAATCAGGTAGGTGATGGCTCCGACGGCGTAAACAGGCACAGTCATGGCCTGGACTTCAGCAGAGCTCCAGGTGCCCATGGCCTGGATGATGGTAGGCAAGAAGACGACGAAGGAGTAAAGCATGGCAAGGGTGGGGAAGAGAGCAAAGCAGTAGGCCCAAGTTGTCCAGTCCTTGACACCGTCCAGGACGTCCTCCTTGAGCAATTCGCGGTTGTTTCTGGCTTTGCCGACCTGGACTTCGTGGACCTTGCGGAGATTGGCCTTGTCTTCGTCGGTGAGGAACTTGGCGGTTTCAGGGCTGTTGGGAAGAACGAAGGGAATGATGGCACCTGTGACAATGGTAGGTGCGCCATTGATGAGGATAATCCACCTCCAAGCGCTCCATCCCATAGCACCGTCCATGAAGCTGATGCCATAAGCGACCAGTCCACCACAGACACCAGAGACTGCAGCTGTAGAGAAGAAGTATGCAATACGTAGAGCCAAGCTTCTACGTCCGTAGAACATACTTAGGTACAGAACCACGCCAGGGAAAAAACCAGCCTCGCACAAGCCGAGGAGGAGTCGACAAGCGATGAGAGCCCCGAGGTTTTGGACCCAAGCACTGAAGGTTGCGACAATACCCCAGGCAAGAGTGAGGCCGGCGAGGTAGCGAGCAGGCTTGAGCTTCTTGATGATCAGGTTCGAGGGAGATTCGAATAGCTGAGAAGGGTTAAGTCAGCTGTGTGGACTTTGAGGACGACTGGGCGTGACTTACACAATAGGTGACGAAGAGCACCGAGACGGAGAGCTGAAACTGGTTACCAGTAAGGCCCAGGTCTTCCTCCATTCTAAACAGACGAGCATTTCCGATGTTGACTAGAATAATGTTAGCAAGCTTTGTTGTAGGTAGCGTGTGGAAGCATACCTCGGTCCATCATGTTCATCAGGTACACCCACATCACCATGGGAATGATACGGTAGTCGAGCTTTCTGAGAACAGCTCGCTCAGTAGCCTTGTCGACGTATTCGACATTGTCACCGCCCGCCTCCTCGACGCGTCTGGCGTCAACCTTCTCGTCAGAACCAGAGGATGTTGGCCGGTCAGGCTCCTGGATGGGCTCGTTGTGAGGCATATTGTCCTTTGCGGTCATTGTGACGAACTTTGATCTGAGGGACAGCTAAACGAGACTCTACTGCTAGAAAGCAAGCGCAGCTTGAGAAAGCTGGCGGTACAGCAGGTGGGAGAAGCTTCGAGCCGAGTGATGGTGCTAGTAGACAAAGTTGCAAGATCGGCGTGAGTGAAAGGAAGAGAATGGAGGAGCTGTTTTATAACAGAGCCAAGATATTTTTCTCCTTGTGGGTTGAGACCTACTAAGCATCTAGACCGTATTACATATCCTCTCCCCGCAAACCCCAAGCATTGAAATCTCCATATCAAAACAGATTTGCTTACTGCCAAGCTATGCAGACTTTGACAAACCTTGCCACGCGATGGTTGCTTGGCAGCTCTGTCAACTTGACTAATGTCTGCTATTCGTCTAGCTCTGGAACAATATCCACCTCAAAATGTAGCTAAGGTTCCAGGATATCTAAAGACAGGTCCTTCTGCTCTCTGTTGCTCTGCTTGTTGGTTAATCTCGGTCCACTGCCCCGTATCAGTCGCGTCCGACTCCGCTGAACAAGTTTATGGAGACTCATAACCCTTAGATCCCCCGCAATGCAGACTTGTTCTCTCCACAGATGCCAAGCGCCCCTGGCCACATCAGCAGCAGAAACGTGCATGTTCTGGTAGGGCTCAACGTGAGGCCATCGTGAGTGTTGGCGCTCAACAGGGCTGTCCAGGATGGTGGCCACCACAAGACGGCTATGCACGAAATACACCTCAGTCGACATTGCCGAAACGTGGCTTTGGTGAGGAGAAACTGAGGTATGCAGTGCCGGGCGAGCGGAACTATTACCACATCAACTGCTAGCTACAGAGATAGTTGCTTGGCTTGCTTGGCTCACAAGGACATAAGGGGTAAAAAGAATGTCTTGTAGGCGAGATTGGCGGCCGCTCTGAGGGGATATACGCACAGGCTTGCGCTAACTCGATTATCCCACCAGTCTCGCCCCCCCAAAGTTGCTATTTATTAACGGCATCCCTGCGATTGGGAGGAGAAGACTTCCCCTCTCTTCTCCGCCATTTTGCCCCAACTTTTCATGCTTAAATGCATAGTCTATTCAGTGGAGGGGAACGAGTTAATAAAGTGGAGGAAGTCAACAAGGTGGAGGAGGTCCAAGTTATTGAGTGCGTGCTTGGGGTAGCTTCTCTTATTTTCTGCCCATTTTCGCACTATTTTTGTCCAGGCCTTTAAGTTAGTTATACCACTCCACCAAGATGTTGCTTCTTTGTTTCGTCGATATGCCAAGCAGTTCAGGGAAGAAAAAGCACAGATGGGGACTCAGGTAGATCAGATCACAACATACGATTCTCGCATCTGCCAGATGAAATCTCTGGACAAGCTTCACCAACCCCATGGGGAACCCCAACAAACGAGAAGCAAAAATGGAGAAAAGAGTTGGAGACTGCGGCCGTTGATGCGCGCCGGCCAAGGCCTTGCCAAGTGTTATCCCTACGCGCCAAGTCCGCCAAGCGCGAGTCATACGCGGTCAGTCAAGAAGGGCAGGACTTTTTGTTTTTGGTTTTCGACTCATCCCACCCTTTTTCTCATCTTGTTAGGTTTTCTCTCCTCTCCGCTCTTCACTCCGCATCCGGTAGCCCGGACGCGGGGGTCTTGTCGAACCATTATGGAAGAATGTTGAGAAAGCTGAGATATGTTGGTGGGTGGCCAAGTCCCTTGATTGGGTAAACTGTAGAGGGAAAAAGCTGAGACAGATCTTATTACACCTTGGTGAGATGTTTAGCCATGTCAACTGTGGATATTTTCAAGAATATCGCGGCGATCTTCAACGGTTTTGTTCCAAGGTCGTCGTACTAAATTCCACTTACGTACTTTAGATGCTTGCTAGAATGTTATGGAACACTTCTAGGTCCTTCGGAAGTGCAACATCCTAGAACTGGCGTTACCATATTAGCATAGCAATTCGTGAATAAAAATTGCACATCTACCCTAGACAAAATACTAGACTGGGAATCCTGGTGTACATGAGCCAGTCCAAGCAATCATTGTCATGCACATGTAAAACACGCAGTAGTCCTGTGCGATGAGTCATATGAGGTATCACGTGTCAATACATAACGTGTCATTTGTATCTCACGTTTATGCAGCTGAAGCAAAGGACTTGCAGGTGCTGCTCTCGACAAGGGTGGCTCTTGGTACCAAGGGCTCGTCCAGACTAACAAGGCGAAACCGGAGGTGCCAAGCTCGCAACACCACTCAGACGTTGGGTGTCGAGATTCTGGAAGAAAATAGCACCTGAGTTACACATGCGCATGCAACAGTTGCTGGTTTGCCTATGGCGAGACTTCAGCTCAAGTGAATATATCCCTCATCACCAATCTTAGTCGGAAGCGATGCAGTAGCAGAATGTAGGTTCTTTCACGGACATGAATCTTGAAATACTCCTCATAAGGCAAATCGGAATATACATTAACAGCCTAATCTGAGCCAATACTTTTTAGCCTCCAAGTTAAATGTCGATAGCTGAAGCAAATGGATTTTGCGAGGGTAGAGTGTTGCACGCTGGTAATCAAGGATAGTTTTAAGTCTTTTTTTAGAAGTAATTATTGGGTTAAAGTAAGTTATAGAGGTATAATAGAATGTGCCTTGAAGCTATACTACTTGAGCTGTATTTTTACGTCTTATTCCTTACACAGGAGTTACTAACATACTGAGACTGTGACTATTCTTTACCCCATCCACGATAGCCTCTTCTGGGTCAGCAGACGCCCTTGCTTTGATGCGCTTCCTCTTGTAAATAGCGCCATCCACAGCCATGTTGTCATCATCCTCGGCGTACCGGAGTGGTAGTGGATCACCGAATTTGAAACGTCGGTTGGCCAAGACCCGGAGGTCCTCATTTGCTCTCATTCCACTCTGGTGCCACTGAATCCAATACATTTGCTCATGCTCTCGTAGATAGCGGCTACCATGAAAACTGTGGAGGACAGTCTGGCGAGAAAGCATGCCGAGTGTCCGGCGATATTCACTCTTTGTATAAAACCGCTCCGTGAGCCACTCGACGTCTTCAGAAGTGATATCGTCAGGCAGTTCAGGGACATTACTCTGGTCTCCGGCCTCATCAGTAAAATTGGTCCACTGTCCGACCATGCTGAGGATACTGATCTGGGCACGTGCCAAGGCAAGGGGATCATTGGGAGGTACAACCTCTCCGTACTGTTTCTCCGGATCCTTCGGATCCGTCAAAACCAGAGCCGTAGCGCCAACCTCAGTGGCAACAATGGGAACGCCGGCCAAAGCTGCCTCGCCAATGGCTAGCGGCAGACCTTCGGAGATGGACGAGTTCATGAATAGCCAGGCGTCTTTGAGGACTTCTTTTGGGTTGCCAAAACCGGCTAGGATGACCTTCTCTGATAGGTTGTTGTCCACGATAAACTTGTCCATCTCCAGCGCGTAAGATGGCTGGCGGTCCTTTGCGCCGTAAATAACAAGCTGGTAGTCTGTAAAGCCGAAGCGGTTGACGATAATATCAGCGGCCTGGACGGCCACCTTGACTCCTTTGATCACCTGTACGTTGGACAACATGATCACAGTTGGCTTATCTGTGCGGATCTTGTCGACAGGAGTGAAGGATTCCATGTTGCTGATACCGTTGACGATGGGGTCGATCTTGCGACTAAAGAGGTTTCGGTTACCGACAGTACCCTTGTCAGTACCTATCTCAATTTCCCACATGCTAAAATACAGCGTTAGCGATACCTCAAGCTTGCCTTCGTGCGGGAGGAACACCTACGGGTTGAAAAGTGACGCACAGGGCGTAATAACATCGGCGTGGAAATAAGCGAGACGAGTGGCAAGCCCAATGCCAGCAAGCAGCATTGACTGCACTGACACAGGGAGCTGAGATTGAGCAGTACTGATATTCAAGCAACACTCTCGCCAAAGAATGGCGTGATCCCAGATGCTGAAGTGAGTGCCTCGGCGATACTTGAGGATCAGGCCAAACAGACTGCTGATGCCATGATGAGTGCTTTGAAAGACACGGGGGCAGTCATCAGGCACTTGAACAGCAAAAATGAAGAAATAGGCCCGGAATATACCAATTGATTCTCGGAAATCAGGGATGCTGGGTCGTTCGATCTCAAAGCACTGAGACGGGCTGACGATATTGGGGTCATCATACTCCTTGAGCCAGGCCGCTACCCACGCGTCCTCGATACACTGCGAAGTCCATGTGCATGCATAGTCCTTGTGTTCGTAGTACTTAGCCATGGAGAGAATTACGTTGCCGTATTTGATAAGGTCGAGGCGCGTGAGCCGCCTCGTGCGAGCGCCTTTGACGAAGTCCGTTAGGAGCGGCACAAAGACACCGATAATGTCTCGTTGGACCTCGGTGTTGGCCATTTTCTCATCGACCTGAGACTCGAGGAGATTGTCAATGACACCATGATTTGCTGTGCCGCCATCGACACCCCAGAGTGGCAACAGCTTGAGCGATTGTACATTTCTCTCAATCTGAAAACGAGGGATACCGTATTCGTTTGCACACTCGGACAGGACGTGGTTACGGATTGTGCTATGCCCATTAACGAGGTCACGTCTGCAGTTGGAGACACCACCAGGTGCCATTGGCCAGCAACCGATATCGTTGAATATGATTGATACGCGGTCATCCGTGTCCTTGAAGCAGTCTTGCGGGCGAGCTGTAACCGGTGTAGCGTCGTTGCTCAAGCCCATGGCGTACAGATCTGAGGTCTTGAGAGAAAGAAGACAGAGCTCAGAGACATCTGTTTCAATATCAATGGCTGCTACGATTTGCTCAATGTTTTCGTCCAAGGCTTGACGAGCATCGCACAAACGCCCACGATCTCGCGCATACCAGTATTTACGCAGCAGACGCTCCTCACGAAGAACGAGCTCATCTATCCAACAGGCTGTAACAGCATCAAGAGTGCCACTTCGAAGCCAGTTGTTCCACAGCTCAGTACGGATGCGCCAGGTCGGAACATGTTTGTACACCCGTTGGTTCCAAAACCCAGCCAACCAAGCAGGGTTGAGAGACGAGATGACGTTTCGAGTTACATCAACGTGCTGTTGCATCTTCCTGATATGAGAGGGTTGATGGTAGATGAGCAGATCATCGCAATCAAACGACAAGTTCTTTGGGTACGCAAGGAAGATAGACTCTTGAGGAAACACCTCAGGAGCCTTGGCCACGGCCGTCTTGAGGCCTCTATCATCGTCCAGAAACGTAGTGATGACTGGATCACGTCGGTGTAGGTACTTGTAGATGCTTGTATAGACCTTGCCGTTGACCTTCTTCATAATGCGACCAATCCTCTTGGACGGAACCCAGCTGTAGTCCTCGGGGTCAACAGGCGTTCCCCAGAATACGGATATCATGTTGTCGTCAGAATCAGTGTCGACAGCCTTGAAATCAGCGCGAAGAACGTCAGAGCTATCATCAGGAGCTGACTTGTAGTGGTACCGGAACGCGAACTCCATTTTGTCATGGGTGAGAGTTCCACACACGACTCTTCCATACTCGTCATAATAGCCAACGCTGTTGAAATCCTGTTCAGATCCCATTTTGGTGAGTGGCCAACGAGAGAAGGACTCCTCATCATATTTATATGTTGAGATACGACCGCCTTTATCCTTTTTAACCTTGAGGCGAAGCTGCTCGTCGTAAGTATCGATGGAAATCGGCTCCTCACTAGCTGGAGGCTCTTGGAGTGTCCCAGAATACACTTTCAGCATCACATTCCCGTCTTCGTTGGTGGTGATGAATCCAGTGACAGCTTTTCGGGGCATCTCGACAATGATGGAGTTGTGGTGGATTTTGCGTCGTGCTCCCTTCTGGGCAAGACGGGTGAGGTTGACGAGTCCAGGCCGATGATAGATCAATATCCAATAGACCCAAAAGTTCTTGATGGCCCGGCAAATGTTCCAGATGAACAGCGTGATCCAAAGGGTAGCATCTCGTAAGGGGGCATTTCCAAGACAGTAGACAAGCTCTCGCTCTATGTTGGAGCCTCCGCTGGAAATGACGGCAACCCACTTCACAAAGAGTAACGGCATTGTCAGTAGTAGGTACCAGATACTTTCGAGTATCCCGGAGGACCCTAGCCGGCTACTAACATGGACAGGCCTCAACTCAGCTGATGTTTCTGGCACACCGGCAAGCCTTCGCCTGGAAAAGACTGTCATTTGACTTAGTCTGTGCTGACAATGCTGGAAGACCTGAAGAGTAAGGCTGACGTGGAAGTCCGAGGTCTCCAGGTCGACATCAGCTGCCATTGCCCAGTATGTTAACTCCGGAGACACGACAACTTCTTTACCCAAAATACGATGAACAATCGCTTTTCGAACAATCTCAGGCATTACTCCCCACTCGCAGTTGACGTCGATGCTAAGACAGAGATGCCTCATCAGCTCTGCTTCTGTCCTGAGGGCGAGCCGTGTCGTGTGTTGTACATCCACAAGGGCTAATTCCATGTCGATACGTTTGGATAAGAAACCCTTCTCACTGAGTAAGTGCTCAGCCTGTATGGCTTTGGCATGAGAGAACCTCAGCTGCGAACGCGCTACATGGTACAGCAAACATTCGCCGATCATGGCGATCATGGGACGCTGCCAGGCGAGAAGCGCGAGCTCAGCTTCTCCTACAAAACCGACTGTCATCCGAAGGATGTTATCCTCTAACACGCTGAAGGAGGTCGCATCAGACAAGCCTGCTCGAACAAAGTCCTCCCGGCTGGCGATTTCGACAACGATCCTTTGTCTCAACCACATGTCTAGAACAGTACGAAGAAGCTCGACAGACCAGGGAGTGTTGGTGACAGCTTCATTCTGCGCTTCGAGGCTAAGATGCAAGAGCTCCAAAACCCTTTCCGAGGTCACATTCCCATCATTATGCCAGATCTCTGAACCGCTCACAGCCTTTAGCATGATGGCGGTCGGGGTCTTGCAACTTGGAGAGGACACCGTCCCGAACTTTGGCTGGATCAACACGAGAGACTCACCTCGATAAGAGCTGCCAGTAGACTCCGAGCGAGGGGATCCTGTCCAATCTTTCCAGATCCAGAGGGACGTCCCAGCGGCAGCCAAAACCGCAGCTATGTTCTGCGCGATAACGTCGATATACAGCGACTGGGACGTGGCGGGAATAACGTGGAGCACACAACCAGAGACGAATCCTATAGCGGCTGAAGAAAGAATGATGGTGATGTGAACGTTGACACTCGTGGTGAAGCATCTATTGAACTGGAATATGATGGCAGATGTATATCCCACGGCATACATATAGTACATGATGGTCGTCTCCAATGTGTCGACGAAGACGCACAAGAGCAAGGTGGTCGTTCCAAACACAACAAAGAGCTTGGCCATAATGTCCGTCAGGGCTTTGAAGATGCTCGCACGGCGGAAAGCTTCGGCCTTGGCCGTAACTTCTCGAGCATGATCCAAATCGCGTAGCTTCTCCTTCGATATGTTTTCTTTCAGGGCCCAGTAGCCGTGGAGTGTCGAGTCCAGTAGCATGGCACTAACGCAGAAGTATACGATGCAGAGACAAAGTCCGTAGCGAGCTCTGGGGTCGTTGTAGATGCTCGGGTATGGGCCTCCCGCGCTCCATACCATCATCAGCCAACGGTCCATGAGAGCCACCAAGAATAGTCCGAGGTTCTGTCCAATGTCAAAGCGCGCGAGGCGGAACATGATAAAGACATTGTGGTCCTTCAGACCTCTCGATAATTGACGTTGCTGGTTCGTTGACTCAGTAAGCAACGTAAACCAGGCAGTGCTAAAGGTCTCGGGGAGGTTCCCGTTGGGGAATGCCCTCTTGAACAGCCAGTCAATATACGGAGTTCCCGCTGCCACTCGAGATACCAAGGGGTCAGCCAATACGCCAGAGGCTCGAGCTTCACTGGACCGCCTTTTGTAGGAATCCAGCGCGTCGATGAAAGTTTCCAGTGCCAGAGCACACTCGTCTTTTTTGTCATCACTACTATACTCCGAGACTTGTCGAGCCTGATACCACTGAACAATTTCATTCTGGGTAAACTTGGGGATACAGTCCAACCAGCTGAGCCATTCGTGACACAGTCGTCGGAACCGATACAGAGTGATGAACAGAAACGTATACATGACTGGAAGGTAGATTGCCAAGTCATAGCCATTGACAAAGGTTGACACAATGGGCGATACCAGCAGTATCGGGATAGTCTCCAAAAGAACTATACGTCCAGATCGAATAGGACTCTCGTTTTGATGCATGGCGCTCATGATACCCAGAAGGTTGAAGTACGTGGTAATGCAGATAAGAAAAGTCACGAAAACGAAGCCAATGGCGATCGAGAACCTCAAAGAAAACAGGATCAGACCTGCGATTGCGACAATCAGAGTAATCATAAAGCCCCCAGAAAGCCTTTGAACATGGAAGTAAACCATATTATCATAGGCATAGTGTGCAGCGTAGTAGTTTCCTGTACTGCCGACCCAGCCCGTGACACCCGCTGTCAGGAGAAGGGACATGAGTAATGCGTAGCCAGCAGCCTCAAGGTGCTCCGGTTCCATAAAGGCCGTCATGAACAGGCCACGTCCAACAAATGTAAGCAGGATGATATCGACCATCGCTGGAACGCAGAATATAGACATGGCACCGGCTTGGGTAAATCGCTTCTTCCAGAGCTGAACCAGTTCGTGACGCGTGGGGTTCTTGGAAGAAGATGCAGGACCATCATCAGCTTTAGAGGCCGGCGCTGTGTCAGTGCTAGAGTACATGGTCATGATCTCGTTGTCGACGCGATCCTCCGAAGTTGGCGGAGAGCTTTCGAGAAAAGCGCGGTACTTGCTATACACGATGTTGCCAAGGTCTCGAGGAAGCAGACCAAAGTAGACCTCACACTGCGAGCCAAGAACCCAGAGCTCACAGAAGACGGCAGCTTGGTCAGGTTGTGAGACATAGAGTGGACAGCGATCTGTCGACTCGATGTAGACGTCTTCAAAGGCAGCCTGTCTAAGGACGCTGAAGAAGATAAGAGCGAAGAGATCCGTGTTGATATCGACATAATTGCCGCCGGTTGACGTTCTCGTTGGATCGTAAGCTCGCAGAAGAACAGCCGCGAGTGAACGGAGAGTTTTCCGCTCGGCAAAGAAAAGTGCATCCAAAACTGTTTCGTTGGTTCGTTCATACAGAGTAACCAGATTGTCCAAAGCCGGCAGCTTCGTTGCGCCCTGTCGCACATAATATTCCAACCTCATACGGAGGATCTCTGCCATGCTTGAAGAGCCATCGAGCGCTCTTAGGGCACATGTTTGTTTCCAGGATGCCTTGGAGGTCTCATTGATGAGCGTAGCTTGGCAGAGACTCTTGAGGCCATCCCCGATCGGGTGACGGAGGTGAGAGATGCGCAACTTTTGAAGTAGGCTGAGGACTTCTGTGTACGTAGCTCTCTCTATCGCAGCCCGGATACTCAGAGGAACATTAGAACCGTCACTGAGTCCGAGTGCTAGCTCGAGCTCCAATTCCTGCTCAAATCGTTGTACCCGAGGAGTTCCTCGATACGCAAGCCAGGTATGAAGAACGACTGCGGCATCATTAGGAGCGCTTTGAGAAATGTATATGTCGATACATCGTTGATGAGGTTCATTGCGTTCGTGGGTAACACCCCAAAAATGAGCATCACCGTCTGCAACTCGAAATCCCGTATCAAGACTTTTGTAGATCCGGACCTGATGTAGTTTTACCAGTTTGATCAGAAGGTTAACTGACTTATCGAACTTGTCACGCTTGGTCAAGGTAGACAGCGCCGTTAGCAATGCCTCCTCTTCGTTTCCTTCGACAGAATGTAGCATCTTCAACCGTCTTAGATGGGCTTGGGTCTCTACAATGGTCCTGTAGTGCTGGGCCCTAGGCTCCGAGGTAACTGGAAAGCATCCCAGGGCTGATAGCGTCTTGGAATCGTGGGATGAATCCCAAAAGCTAGCCCGAAGAGGTGCCTTTTCGACATATTCGGGTGGTGAACGAAGTATCACGGGCTGAGTACGTATCGACTCGAATTCTGGTGGTAATCCAACGTGTTTGAAGAGCTCTGAGGCACCGGTGATGACTTTGTTCAGGTCTTCCAATGGCAGCGGTGTCACGCTGCTAGCGGGACATCCGTTGGAAATCCAAGCCTTCTTCGCCTCAGATGTCCAAGAGTTTTGAAGCTGGCAGAGTGTTAGCCATGTCATCATTATGGACTTGAGTCGGGAAGTTGTTCCTTCATACCTCGATAAGTTCTGTTCGACGCAAATATTCGAAGCCACTGAGTGTCTGAGTCGCGCTCATAGTCGGGGCCTTCAGGCTCATATTGGCATCCCTTGGCCCATGCTCGATCACGGCACCAAAATGTTCGGCCAGTTTTGCCGCCCGACGCACCACGGAAGGATGAGGTCGTTGGTCCCATTTATCGAGAAACCCGAGGAAGAAGTCGGGTCTTTGTTCCCTCTCCATACTCACCCTCGCCGTAATGCTTCGGAGCCTCTTGGCTTTGAAGTAATCACGCCGTTCGCCGTTTGGGAGGATGCACGCATTCTCAACGATCAATCCCGAAGCGTGCGTAAGGCTGATGGAGCCAAGTGCTTCCGAATCGTGTTGGCATGCGAGAAGAACCAGAATTTTAGAGCAATAGAGTCGTTCCAAAAGATAGTTGACCTGTCCAGGCTTCTTAGAGGTAGAGCATTGTAGTGCAAGTCCGGCCAGGTCATTGCGGAGATGAACATCGAGTAGAAAGTCCACTGTTGCCTCGATTTGTGACTCCTCAAGGGCGTCCGAGCTAAAGGCATCAAGGTCGACATTGGCGAGACTCATCTTGGAGGAGACGTTCTCGACGGTGCAAATCGATGAACGCGAGTCACCACTTTCACCTGCGACGCTTCCTGCCATGTTGAGAGGCAGAACCACCAAATCATATTCCCGATGTGATTCATGAAGTGATGGTACATACGACTCTGACAGAAAGGTGAATGATTTGTTTGAGCGGAGTGTGTGTAGAGCTGGCCTATTGTTATCTTCCAAGCCATCCGTTCTGACATGCTTCTTTTTCTTGAGCCTGAGCCCGCATGTTGTTAGCTAGGTACGACAAATGCTTGGCACTGGGGATATCATCAACTGACCGTATCGACTTGAGACGTTCTCTGAAGGGAAAGGATATCATATAATAAGTAAAGTAGAACAAAACAGGGATTAGGAAAGAGCTGAGAGCGAGTGAGATGTTGGCCAACTGAAAGGTATCTGTAAATCTCTCATCTGCCTCGAGGATGCTGTTGCAGTACACCAGAAACCTGGAGGTGCTGCAGCCCTCAACGGTGAGATTCGACAAGCCTGGCTGAAAGAATGAAGCCATTTTAGAGCAAGGAAACAAAAGCAGTAGAGTAAACGAAAGGATTGGTCTATTGCAGCCAAAAAGATTGAAACAATGAAAGTTTTGCCAAGATTGGAGAATGAATGAACCCGGAATAGGTTTTCAGAAGGGTAAGTGTCTTTGGGCATATACATGGTAGATTCGGCTAGCCACCAAGCTGATACCAAAAGCAACAAGGACAAAGCTTAACGTCAAGAGGGGTCGAAAACGGTCTGGAAAAGACAGGTAAAAAACGTGATACGGAGATATCAACTTTGCGTTAGCGGGAGCGTTACATGAGGCTATAGTGTTAAGCCACGCCGGTAGGTATTTCCGGCCAGCCTGTAACACAGACTTACCAATGCGTCTTTTCGGACAAAAGGGTCCGCCTAATTAGGGGAAAGCCTGAATGCAGTTATCAAGGTTATACCCTAGAGGTCTTTAGGATTAGTCAGAAATCTTTACAATATTTAATGTGCCAGCCAACATTTGCCATGTGGAGAAGGGGGTGGATGGGGTGAGGTATGTAAATCGCTCGCTCGGATGATTCTTGAATTACCGAGAGCCTACATCATATTGACAGCATTCTATTCATATAGTCATTCCATGTATAAATGATCAAAGCGTGCTGGCAGCTTCAACAGGAATGGAGATTCAATAAGTGTGCCTGTTTGGTAGGGAAATGGGTCACAGCCGGGAGCGCGGCTGCATGTTTCCAAAGAAGACATACGCTCAGATAATCAAATACAAGTAATTTTGCTGCCATCTGTGCGTTATTTGTTCAATATTCATGGTGGTTGATAACTTGCAGTCTATGCTAGTTGCCTGTCACCGACATCGCCAAGCTGGATAGACTTGAGTGCAATCGCTGAATGCTCCACCTAGTTCTGGAGTTATAGGCAGTTATGATAAAGTTAACATTGGCAATTATGTGAGCATTGGGATATAATGCTTAAATTGTGGATATATTGTGTTCTTTATCAAAGTAAGAACCTGCGTCGCCACGTTAGTCAAATTAGTTATAGGGTAGTCCCGGATCCCAAACGCTTAGCCATTTCTAGAACCAGGTCCAACCTAATGGCTAGCTAGTGGTGAGGCGGCAAACTAAGAGCTCGGACTTCCAGTTTGGATGACATGTCAAATTTCAGGGATCACCAAGATAAGCCCCTCACAACCTCATCTATGTTGCAATAATTCTCGCCAAGATGCAACCGTTTAGTATTCAAGATATTCTGGGATCAGATATTTTGTGCAAGAGTAGTTGTTGGGTCTCACGTAGGAATCAAGTCATGAAACGGGCACGGCCTAACGAACGGACAACGATTGATTTAGTTCCAAGAATCTTTGACTTGCGATGGCCAAGAGAAATCATCATCGTTAACCCTCGAGCAGTTGTTAGTTCTAGGTCTTTAATGATGTTGAGAACAATGGTTCGGTTAGGTGTTTCATGATAAGCTCTGAACCTGCAGCAGCTGTTAAAACAAAAGAACATATATACTTGAACAGATCCACTGAACCTCATATCTTGAAGACTAGTGAAGAACTCCAAGTTTCCCCAATACCTACCCTATCTATCAATACCTTCTCCCATAAACTTAGACTACTAGTCACAGGTGTTTCAATCTCAACACCAATCACACCAATCATATTCACGCCACGGATATTATCCACTCCCACTTCAAGATGCCACTCTCATCTTCCCCCTCGGAATCTCTCTCCAGCTCCTCCATTCTTACCACTCCAGAGCCTTACTTTGGTGCTGGCGTTACGGGTCACCAAGAATCGTCAACTCCAACCGGAGGCTTCATCCTTGTTATAGGTGGCCTTGGATACATTGGATCGCACACCTCCTTGGAACTCCTCAAGGCCGGCTACAATGTCATCATTGTGGACGATCTTAGCAACAGCTTCCATAGCGTCTTTACTCGCGTAAGGAAGGTAGCTGAGAAGTTCTGCAAGGAAAACTGCCGTGTCATGCCCATGTTGCACTTCCATAAGCTTGACTACCGCAGCAAGTCGATGAGGTTCCTGCTTGAGTCGTACTCGGACCTGGTCATGACTACTTCAAGCTCTCCCGACTTAACGCATAAATCCCAGATAACTGGCGTTATCCACTTTGCAGCGTACAAGTCGGTTAGCGAGTCTATTTCGAAGCCTGTCCAGTACTATCGCAACAACGTATGTGGCCTCGTTGAGCTGATGGAACTTCTCAACAAGCACAATATCCGGAACTTTGTCTTCTCCTCGTCTGCAACTGTCTATGGCACCAAGGCGGATGAGGGGCGTCCTCTCCAGGAGGAGGATCTAGTTCACCATCCCGAGCTCTACTTGGATGAGGACGGCAATGAACAAGTCAGGATGCCTGTGGTCCAGGGTCTACTCAGTCCCTATGCGAGATCCAAGTACTTCTGCGAGGCCATCCTGGCAGATATTGCACTTTCGGATCCCGCCTGGCGCATTGTGGCCCTGCGATATTTCAACCCTATTGGCTGTGACCGATCCGGTCTTCTTGGGGAGGACCCCAGGGGGATGCCTAGTAACTTGTTCCCCATGATCACACGTGTTCTAACGGGAGAACGTGAGGAGCTCGAGATTTACGGAACAGATTGGGATACAAGAGATGGCACAGCTATGCGCGACTTTATCCATGTTTCAGATCTTGCCCGAGGCCATATTGCGGCGCTCAACGCCAGCATCGAGACGCCATTCCGCACCTTTAACCTTGGCACAGGTACTGGGACCACTGTTAGAGAGGCAGTAACCAGCCTGCAAGAAGCGTCGCGCCAGAAAATCCCAGTGCGACTTGCTTCTCGCCGTGCTGGTGACGTTGGGTCGTGTGTCGCAGCCAACGGGCGGTCAGTGGAAGAGCTCGGCTGGACTGCTACTGAGAGCATCTCGCAATGTGCCACTGACTTGTGGAACTTTATTTCCAACGCTCAGGCCGATCGGGCGCCATCTGCCATAATTTGACATTCCAATGCCGGATTTGACAATGGTCGGAGCTTCTCATCAGACGCCACTGAAGCCACATTGAGGTAGTCTGTCACCTGAGAGAAGGTTGGGGTTTGTGGGTAGGGAAAGGAACTAGATTGGTACTTTGTTTCGTGTCTTGTGCTTTAGTTATTCTTCCTCTTCTTCTCCAACTCTCATCTTTTAATGTTCTCCTTAGATCAATACATTAGAAAAACATTGTCCTACATACACCGGCAATAATGAGGCAAAACAAGTGAACGCTAGTAACTACCCCCGGGGCGCCGTCGGAGATTAATCCGTTACACTCTGCCTGCGAACCTAGGTCCGTGTGAAACCCTTCAGCCACATGGCCTGGAGCCGTCTGTGTGTTGGAGCAATATATATCATATCGTTCTTCATCCCAAGATGACCCCATGTCAACCCTGCCCCCTCTCACCTTTGACCCTTCCGCCTCCTTTTGTCAAAGCGGAGTTATGGAAACAACCTTAACACCACTTCATGGCCATGCCTCAGGTCAGCCATCTATTCTAATTCCACTCTATATCTATCCTCTGGAAAATGCGTGGCAGCCGCTCTTTGACCTTGCGTCCTCAATGCCTCATGTTATATTCATCACAATTATAAACCCTTGTTCTGGGCCAGGCACAGACGCACTACCTGACGCAAACTATGCGACTGTTCTACGGAGACTAATCTCCGTACCTAATATACGACCAATTGGCTATATCCACTGCAGCTATGGCCGGCGGTCCCTTGATGCTGTTCGTCATGACATCAATATCTATCATGGCTGGCATTGTCAATTCCGTTTGGAGGGTATCTTCATTGATGAGGTCCCTTCTGATTTGGCCTTGATGCCGTACATGTCCAATATTGCACGGTACACAAGAAAGAAATGGCATGGGAGCTCTGACCGCTCCGGCTTTATTGTTTATAATCCGGGCGTCATCGTCGACCCTGCCTACTTTAGGGATCCCGATCTTGTGGTCATCTTTGAGCAGTCTGAGTCTCATTGGAGAGAGCCTAGAATTCAGAACAGCGTTGCTCAGATACCCCTAGGCTTAAGGGGTAAGGCTGCTGCGATTGTGCATAGCTCATCGCAAAGTGTGGTCAATGCGACAAGGCTCACTAGAGAGATATGTTCACTTGATTTTGGAGGTCTTTACCTAACAGAGCAGGTAGGTGGTGGCTTTACTCAGTGGCCTGTTGTATTTACTACAGTGGTAAAGGAGGTAGGTGGTTCATAAATAGTTCTAGCTAGAGTTCTCAAGTTCTGATATTTTCAGCCTCTATTTGCAATACTTGGCCCAACCGTCGAGATCCATCTTTTTCATGATCGTGCTGAATCCCTCGGTGTTTATTGCGTTGCCCTTTTTGCCACATATCGCATCCATCACCGGGGCTGTGACCCCGTTGGGAGCTCCCGCGGGATATTCTATATTAAAAACGGGTTTCTTGTCTTTAATGAATGCCGCAAACGTCCCACACTCTGAATACTCGATACATTGCTCGTTGACCGAGAACTGCACGAAGTCGAGAACGTCGGGAATGATATCTCCAGCGTTCTTTAGACCTGTCGACATATTATGGGCGGCTGCAGTCTCTGAAAGGAACTTGACAAAGTCAATAGCATCCTCACGAGTAAGACCGAGACCATTCTCATTTTGCTTAAAAGGCATCCGTTAGTCGAGGATCATAAATACATAGATAGAGAGACATGGGAACCAACTTACAAAACCATCAACGTTATCGGGATCAATGGCGTGGCAGCCTTTCTTGGCTGCGTATTCGATGCGTTTTCTCATGATGTCACGCACGGATCTGTTGCGGACATCGAGCCAGCGTTCACCAGGCCATCCATCTAGCTCCTTGCCCAAGTGAGCTTCTTCAAACTGGTCTTTATCACTTCTCCAGTTCTCATAGGATCCGGCACTGAAGTAACAGATGATCTTCTTCCCAGTTTTATGCAAAGAAGTGAAGGTAGCAGCGTCGTTCTCGAAGAGGTCTATGTCGTAGATTTCTATGTCTGGGTTGACATCTGTGTCGTTATCAATCACGATGGGCTTCTGAAGAATAATCTGCCATGGCTCGCCAACTTGTGGCTGCCAAAGACGTGTGCCATTGTTGCTCCTGCTCTTGTGCAAGCTTTGGTCATGATTCTCTGACTTACGAGCATTGCGGACGTAAGCAATGCCCGAAACAGCTACCAGAGGAATTGCCATGATAAGGAAGAGTCCGACGAGAGCCAGGATCTTCCAAAGCGGCCAAGACGACTTAATAGGGCCTTGCTTGCTCAAGGGCTGGTTCTCATCAACCATGGTTTGGAATGAAAGGAATGAAACAAAAGAGTGTGTTTAGTTCAGTGTTGAAGAATGAGAGACAGGTTGTAAGTTAGAGGAGGGAAAGAAACAAAACTGGGCCCCTTGACTCTATTTCATATTAAATTACAGGTAGTAGACAAAACATTGAGGTGGATATTCCCAGGACTCTTGATACGTACGCGATATCATCTTCGCGTAAGACCTTGCTAGCATGTCGAGGGAGTAGTAGGCTAAGGATGTGTTGCTCCTACAGTAACATTCCCCCAAGTCATCTAACCAAATGACCAAAATAGCTTGCCCGCTGGGGTAGCAGAAGCTGAAACTAACCTAGCGATAGACCTAAGGGGAAGAGGAAATAAAACTGTTCAAGGATAAGATAAAACTAGAGATTCTGAATGGCCCAACTTGCATCGCTTTGGTCAAGGGATGGCACACGTTCACGCAGGTGCCACACCTAATTACAAGCCGCACAAGGTCTATTTCTCCGAAAAGAATGCAAATTGGGAAATGCTACATAGCAATAATCGCTATGTTCTCCTCGACGCAGGGGCCGCCTCAGTAAGCAACCACTCTTTACCTTAAGTGCACGGCTTGCGGTGGCGTGGCTTTGTGAACAGACGACGTTTGCAACCGTTGTGGCTGCTTCACACGTGTGCCAAAACCAAGGGGGCACTTACTCATAGGCTGCTCTAAGACTTGGCATTATATAATTGAACCTGTGAGATCCAAACCGTTGCAACGGTTAGATCATGTTACAATTGCAAACCTCGTCACTGTTTTCGCATAGTCGCATTATCAAAACCGCCACTCACCGTGAGCTGGGTCCGCGCATAGCTTCAACCGAGAAAGCGTGGCCATTCTGGGTGAAAGCCTCCTCCTGGCCGTGATTTGATCAATTTCATGCCTGTAACTTCAATCATACGAGTCGTCGTGGCCTTCTTGGCAGTCTGTTCTGTAGGACACTAATGTCTTTATTAAGTATGTATGCCATCCGCGGAGATTCAGCTTCTTCAACTCATCACTCATTCAACACTCCTTCTTCTACTGTCATTCCTTCACCTGGTTCAACAACCAAGATCGTCTAAGAGACTTGTCTCGTATCGTCACTCTTTACACTGTTGTTATTCATTCTTTACTTTATTCCTACGCCTTTGGGCAACTAAGACGTAATGCGTACCTATCTAGCTTCTCTTGCCGTGGCCGCCCTAGGTTTACTAGGAGTAGGTTACGCTCAGACGTCCACTGCTACCTTGGACTCTACCATCCTCGTCATTGCTCCTGATGACTATTCGGCCTCGACTGCTACCTTGGGTCTTCAGGGTTATGGTATTCCTTTTGAGAATCTCTTGGTTCCTCAGGCTGGTGTCGAGCTGCCAAGCATGAACTCGTCCTCTTTGCATGGCAACTATGGCGGTATCATTGTCATTGGCTCTGTCTCTTACGACTATGACGGCAACTGGCACAGCGCTCTTACTGATGCCCAGTGGAACGTCCTCTATGAGTACCAGGCTAACTTCCATGTTCGCATGGTCCGTATCAATGAGTACCCTGGTCCCCGCTTCGGTGAGTAAAGGCCAAGATATCGTGTCAATATACTTTGTAACTAATAGAGGCGATAGGTGCCAGTGCCATTTCTGGTGGATGTTGCGGCAGCGGCATTGAACAACTTGTCAGCATCACCGACGACAGTGATTTTCCGACTGCCAACATCAAAAAGTAAGAACTTAATACTCACACTTCAGCTGAACGGACTCTTATACTAACAATGCCCAGAAACGCAGGATTATCCACTATCGGTCTTTACCATGTCCCTGCAACCATTACCGAAACCAGCACTACGCGTCAAGTCGCCGAATTCGGAACTGCGGATGGATTTCCCAGCAAGAGTGTTGCGGCTGTCATCAACAACTTCAACGGCCGTGAGCAGTTTGTCTGGTTCCTCAGCTGGGCTCCTGACTGGTCCCAGACCTCGGCGTTCCTCCAGCATACTCACATCCACTGGATGACTCGAGGTCTCTTCCTTGGCAAGCGCAAGATTCATCTAGGCTGCCAGATCGATGATGTCCAACTCTCAACGGGGCTTTACTATCCTGCTGGTCAGGAGTTCAAGATGCGAACTGGTGATCTCGATGCCCACGTCAGCTGGCAAACAAGCCTCAACTCCCGACTGCCTGCTGGCTCCGACTTCAGGCTGGAGCTCGCCCATAATGGAAATGGCGATATCATAGCGGTGACAGATGGTCAGGGCTCCCAAGGCGTATGCAACCCTGACTACGCGGTAGACTATGAATCACCCCCCGACACTGCCCTCGAATGGGTCAAGCCTCCCGGAACTGGCACCGATCTCTGGCCTGCCGAGTTTGTCAATTATGGCTGGTCAATGAATTGTGCCAAGCGCGATTCATTTGCCTCGTGGTTCTTGAACACTCAGAACCTCAATCAGTTCGCCCATCTTTCTCATACCTTCACTCATCTCGAGCTGAACAATGCCACCGCCCATGACGCTGCTCGAGAGATCCAGTTCAACCAGGCTTGGATGACCCAGATGGGAATTGACAAGGCGACTCGCTTTTCCGCACATGGTCTTATTCCTCCTGCCATTACTGGCTTGCATAACGCCGATGTCATTAAGGCCTGGTTAGATAACGGTATCACCTATGTCGTCGGTGACAACACCCGCAGCCCTCTGCGCAACCCTAGCAACAAGTTCTGGCCCTTGATAACTACTGTCGCGTCAAACGGGTATGATGGTCTTGTCATCTTGCCCCGATTTGCTACCACTATCTACTACAACTGCGACACGGCTGAGTGCACCACAATGGAATGGGTCCAAACGTCTGGCGGTCAAGGTGGCTTTAGTGACCTCCTGAAACAGGCTAAAAATGATAACACACGCTACCTCTTCTCCCTCATGTCAGACCCTTACATGTTCCATCAGGCCAACATGCGCCAGACCGACATGCCAACCATCACCATTGGTGGTCAGACAGGAAAGATGTCGCTTGTTATGTCATGGGTTGAGACTATCACCCAGGAGATGACTCGCTTGACGAACTGGCCCATGCGCTCGCTCAAGCATGATGATATCGCACAGTATTTCCTCGACAGGAAGGCCGTCGACGATTGTCATCCAAAGCTCTCATACGCATTCTCCGACAATGGTCTATCTATCAAGTCGCTAACTGTCACTGCTGATGGCAATCAATGCAGCACTGCCATTCCCGTCACTATTCCTTCTGGCTCTGTCTCCGTTTCTGGCGGTACTACCACTACGGACAAGGTTGGCACTGAGCCCCCCATCCAGTGGGTAAAGCTCAATGGTTCGCCTGTTACCCTTGAGCTAAGCCAGCCTATCTCTGTTTAAGGATATGTTAGATGGAGGTACATTCAATCGTTGTTTCCTTTCTCAATGGTTCTTTACTATAATAATTCACATAACCGTTGCCCCGCCTATAGGATGAGATAGCTCTGGAAGCAGGTATATAATCTAGGTAGACTTCCATGTTTATAGAATTGAATATAGCCTCAAATTATCCTTAGAGCGTCTTTTGGACAGCCGAGTGATGGGAATTAGTTTTGTATCAGGAGAGTAAAAGGATCCTGTCTGATCTCCAAACTTCCCCGGAATCAAGGCCACTCAATTCACCGATGTAGCCAGCCTCGGTAGGTAGTTTAGGGTAGTTGTCTGAGTAGTATTCATATCAGCGGCCGAATTTCACCGTACTTTGACTACATTTGCATTTGGTATGCAAGAAAATAACCTACGGAGAGTCCTGTAGTTTCACTCCAGTTAATAATGTTAATAATTAAACTAGGAAATATTAGATGAATGATACAGAATCTACGCCTCTGAAGCAAGAGGGTAGAAGATTTAAAACTGGGAATATGTATTGAGACCTTTCACTGAGAACTGGACTGTAAATAAATGCGCTCAAATCATGAGCTAGCGGTTGGTATAAGGCCCCATTAGCATGTTGGTTTCGGTTTAAGAATAGTAATAGTAACATAGTCTCAGCTGGTTTATTACGAGATATCATGGGGCAGGCGCACAGGGGCTTGTTGTGGTATTCAGGAAGATGGTGATTAAATTGAGAGGTGTGTCTTGGTCTTCAGACTTTGAGAAGTGTCGAGGCAGGGCACGTGGCTGTTCACGTGAAACTCCGAATCGATGATTTCATCCGCCATTTATCTAACGGAATACATCACCTCCGGTATTGTTTCTAACTGAGCGACTGAGAAAAGAAAACCAATGCTCTGAGTAGTATTTAGCAGCCATTGAGATAAGTAGTGGATAGAGACAAAAACATGTCATTATGACAATCTTATGGCTTCCGACCGTACACATAGCGGACACGCATATAACTGTGCACGCTCTGATTTCTCAGGGCTTTACGCATATCCATCAGGAACAGTTGATACTCATCCTTAGGCCAGCCTAGGATATCATGCCATACCATCATAGTGTATCCTGAACATCATGGACGCTCATTAGTACATCCCCAACTAACTTTGTATTGGGAGGTTATCGTCAGCATACCTTCAACATCGTTTTCAATAGTTGCGCGGAGGAATTGTCCAACCTCGCGCAGGTTCTCATCCTTAGCCCAGCCTCCAACAGGGACCTGGACAATGTAAGAAGGAATACCATGTGCTAGGAACAAACCATACCTTGAACTCAACCAGTTCAACGTCGACAAAATCAGCATCACGCATCAGCTGCACGTCATCCTCAACTCTGAGAAAGCTACGCCCGAATGCCCTACTCCCTTCTTTGAAGAGATTGTTCCACGTTTTCAAGGCAGTTACGCTGTCGGTCGTCTTGTCGTCACTGTAGAAGGTAGGGTTAACCTCGCCGGACTCGATAAAGCCGCCGACTTTACAGCAGCGGAAAGCTTCCTTGAATAGAGCACCCCAGTCAACAATCGCGCCAATCAGGTATCGCATGTGAATGAAATCGAAATAGTTGTCAGGCCAACTCCAGCTGCATGTGGCATCCTCCAGTTCGAATCTGACATTGGGTGGCACCCAACTTGGCTGGATTGGCGATAGATCTGTGCCAATAACCTCGGCCTGTGCGAATTCATCGGCAAGATCGCTATGAGCGTTAGTAGCGTACGGTTTATGTGGCATTATTGGACTCGTGAATACATTGCCCATATTCCTAGTAGCAGATCAGCCTCTTGGCACTTTACAGTCATTTTCAGAACTTACCAGTTCCCGTGCCTATATCAAGAACTCTCTACACAATGTTAGAGCTCACAATCGTCTTAGAAATACGCGTTTTCCTAACCTCGAAGCCCTCCTTGAGAGGAGCAAGGTAGAGCTTGCCTTTGAGAAGCAACGTCAGATAGTGGTGCCTGCAAGGTTTAGCACTAAAGAGAAGAACACGGTAAAGGTCATTTTTGCCTTACGTTATGTCAATAGACTCCCTTTGTTGCTCATCATTCGGTGTAAAATACCCAGCATCGTATCTCCCACTATGGAAAGTCCGGCCCTGAAAGTTGCGGTATTCGAGGATACTGGACGAGATTGACGCGGTCGAGCTTGCACTATAAAATCGAGTCAGTGGTTCGGGTGCGTTGTGTACCTAGGCAGCCACTCTTACAGATCTTCCTCAAACGTAGAGCCACCGCCATCTTCATCGTTCTCCTACAGTAAATAGATCCTTATGGTTAGAAACCGAAAAATCGAAACTCCACTGCAGGGATAATTACCCCGACCTCAAGATGTTCCAGGCCTGCATGAGGATGCAGTGTGCTGGGTGGCTCATTATTAGTATTCTGGCGGCCTCCGCCACCAAGATTCGGTTCTGCAGCGGGCGTCTCTGCCATCTTTATGGCCGTCAAATTTTCATGGACTGGAGTAGGTGATGTTAATGTTGAGATGAAAGCAGAAGTTTGCAGAGGAGGTGCAACTGGTATTTTAATACATGGATGATTTGCCAAGAACCTGTTGGTAGAGAGCCCTGCAAATAACGTTTAGCGGCCCAATCAGTTTCAGAGATGAAAAACATATCACTTTACGGAGTACCTTTGCATGTTTCTCACCGTTGCATCCAACGGAGGTATTTCCATAAGCAGTGAGATACTGCTTCGTTCGAAATCGGGCCGTCTGCCGTACTATGCTTGAGGTCTTGCAATGTGTTCTGGCCTGCCACAACATGAAAGTCGTAGTCAGTGAAAACGAGGAAACCAGAATATGAGAGCATTAGCTCTTGATCATAGACTAAGTATAAGAATGCAGATGAAAGCCTAGGATCTTTGGGGGAGCCGACCCCAATCTAGAACTATGGCCAGCGACAATACAACAGGGCTTTGGCCGAGCCTGCGTCGAGTCTGTCATCAACCACTGATAGTTTCAAGTCGGCATTACTTTGCTGCCACTTTGCTGCCAAATCTTTATCAGCATTGAACAAGCTAGAAGCAACTTCTCTGCTATGGGACTCCACATAGCCCAAGGACTAAGTATGAAGCGGGAGTGTTGAGCAAGACCATGTTTAATAACATGATCCATATGCGGGCAGCAATCAGAAGGATTGCCACATCAACGATTGAAATTCTCGCCAACGTTTTGCTAGTGGAATCATTGAAAGATGCACTATAACTCAAAACCGAGAGAGCCGCTCGACTGTTATCCGTGAGCTCGTGGCTGAATGGTCTCGAACACACCCAAACGGAAGCCGGTCAGCAGGGTCCCGACCCTATCTCAACCTCTTTTCTACGGTTCTTTATCTCATACTAAGAATCTTTCTTCCATGTTCCATAGAATCCTGTCCAGGTCTCAATGCTGAGCTAAGTAGAGAGAATGATCATTTGCAAGATATAGCGAGGCAGGTCAGTGAGCAACTGAAGGGTTAGAATATACACAGAGGCATGGAAGGTGGCTTGGGAGAGTGATGTGAAATGGATCAGTACATGGAGTAAATTAATGTATTATTCATAGCTACAGAGCCAGTTATGACTTTGAAAGATAATACATGAGCTCGGACCAAAACCCAAAGGGCAGTTTGACACTGCTGTGAACCTAAGCCTTCTCTCGCTTTCGGCATGAATCACGAGGGAGACTATTAGTCCAGTTGCCCGCTCTGTATTTGATGGATTGGGAATCCCGGGCGAGTTCTACTCTGTGAGAGCGGTGTGTATCAAAAAAGAGCAAACTCCTTCTCTTTATTGGTCTCTCAGTTTTGAGTTTACCCGGTTCCCGATAGTCGGATAGTCTAGATTCCGGAACCATCGGATACTGGTGATTATCAACCACTAAAAGCTCGGATTGGAGATCAGTAATGCCCGAGCGGAAATCCCGGCAGTAGGCATATTAACGGAGCCAGACGGGACATTCTCCCCCTCACGAGTAAGCTTCTTCCTGCAGCACAATCATTCTACAGTAACATCATGGCTACCGTCACTCTTCACCAAGGCCGTTATACTGGCACTTCGAAAAGCAATATTCTGGTCTTTCATGGCGTCCCGTATGCTCAGCCTTTCAAGCGCTTTCAACTTCCTCAGCCTCCACTGCCCAGTGATGAAGAGTTCTCAGCAACGGAGTTTTCTTATAATGTGCCGCAAAATCCATCACGTCTAGAGCAGAATTTTCCAGTAGTAGATCCTCCGGCCAAATATGACGAGGCGAACTCCGCACTTTTATCAGTCTATACACCTGGCATAACAGGAGATAAGCTCCGCCCAGTCATTGTCTGGATACACGGCGGCGGCTTCTTGTGCGGTGGAAGCCAGTTGTCCTACTACGAGAGCACCGAGCTCGCCAAAGACACCGACGCTGTCATCGTCACTATCAACTACCGTCTCGGCCCTTTTGGCTTCTTGCATGACGATAATCGCTCCATGGATAATGGCCCAGAGCTTCCTGCTGGTGTAGCCGACGTCGTCGCCGCTTTCGAATGGGTTCACGCCAACATTGGTGCTTTTGGAGGCGATGCTGCCAACATTACCGCGTTGGGTCAATCAGCTGGTGCCTACTTGACGCAGACGCTTCTTTCTATCCGGCCTGATCTCATACACAAGGCCATCCTTCAATCTTCTCCAGCAAACACCCGTAACACCCCAGACTTTACCGCCAAGATTCGCGAAAAGTTCATCGAGAATTTGGGTCCAGACGTCACACTCGAGAGTGCTACTACAGAGCAATTGATGGCAGCCGAGTCCAAAACTTCAAAAACCTCTGGCGTGCCCGCTCCATTTGCTCCGACCACGTCTACTATCCCTGGCTTTTTCCCGAACAGCCCGAAGGCCGACAAGAAAAAGATCCTGGTCGGCTGGACTACTACTGATGGTCTCGTCTTTGCGAGGCTGATGGCACCCCAGAAGCCTGTTTCAGAGCTTCAAGATCCTTTTACGGATGGACTTTTCCGCGCCGGAAGCAAAGCCGTGGCCAAGAAGTGGCAGGATGATGGCCATGATGTGACAACCTTTGAGTTGACTTGGGCACCCAAACATTTCGAATTAGGTCCCACACATTGTACAGATCTGCCTTTAGTTTTCGGTGTGGATGCATGGAACGGGTCGGCTTATATCAACCAAGAGAGTCGGGATGAATGGGATGCTCGTGGTCGGCGCTGGAGACAAGCTCTTGGAAAGTTTGTAAAGGACGGAACACCACCAAAGACTGCAGATGGCGTACAAGTCTTTTAGTTTATCGGTTCTTCAATTTTCTTGTCGAGTAAGAGCCCTCATAAAGGAGTGGTCAACACAGATATAAAACTTATATTTTCGTGCTTCTACGTCCGCCATCCCTTATCAAACCCGTCATCTGCTTCTGGGGAGGTGCTATCACCCACATGCATGGCACGTTAAATGAGAAAAAAGAGTTCTGGAAGCTCACCACTTTTCAGAGCAAGCAAGTGGTCATGGCGACTGAGTGTTTCTTTCTTGCGTCTTGCCCAAGAGTGGCAAATAGGGTTGCCATAAGTATTGGTCGACTTTAATCGTTCATTCGTTCAAGACTGAATCTTGTTATCTCCATGTAGATCATCCAGGGAGGAGTAGCCTCTAGAGTTTGGCCTTGAGCTGAAGATTGCCGCTAACCTCAGGCCCTAGCCAGCAAGTCAATGTGGACAGCAGCGCGAAGCTGGTCGGATATTTTAACGAGCCTACTTTATGTGATATATAAAGCTGTTAACAAACACTGTGTTGGCTTACTGAATTGCGTTGATATAAAGACGAAACGCTGAACAGCGACATATCAACACCTTGCGAGTGGAAACTCCCAGTTGAGCATGTCAAGTAGGTAATAAAAACCAGTACTATATCCGTAATCCGTAATCCGTAGGATTATAACAGCAGCTATATGTGAGTGTGGGTAAACAGACAAAAGTTCTTAAATTAGTTTCTCGTATGAATCAGTGACATGCTCCAACCTCAACCATTATCAAGGTCCGATTGGTGGATTGTACGCTGCAAGTTGACCGAGCGTCTCATCCGTATAGAAGCCAAGGCTGAACGGTCGTATTTAGTGCTCAAAAAGGCAGCTGCACCACTAAAAAACAGGGCAGTAAAATAAAAAAGGCAATGATGTATATAGTGCAAGCGGTAAGTGGTTCGTAAATATAAATCATAAGCCGGCGTTTCTTACTTTCCAATTCAACCACATCAGCATCGACGAAAGCCAGCTCATATCTTTTGCCATGATTGTTATTGTTCCCTTGGCCCTGTTGGGCCTCACGCGTGCCCTTGTGAACGCGGATTCGGCTGTGCCTAAACGACCTGGATGTCTCGTTTCGGATCAAGGACGAGCTATCACCCCAAGCTCCCGTAAGCTCAACGATCGCCAAAGCCTTCCCAATAGCATGACCGTGGATGTAAACTTTCACATCGTTAGTACTGAAGAGAACAAGGACTTTGTGACCGATTCTGTCATCGACGCACAATGGGAGGTTCTTCACGACGCGTACGCGAAACACGACATCAACTTGGTGCTAAACTCGACGGACCGCGTCGTGGATAGACTCGCCGGCCACTCATTTCTTGTCCAAGAGCCTCCAGACAACAGATGGGTTCACTATGATAAAGAAGAGAAGGAGTTTTACAAAGATACCCGCAAAGGCGATTACGACGCTCTGAACCTGTACTTTTTCACCGACTATAAGCCTGCTGCAACAGGGTACTGCACCTTTCCTACTGTCATCGCTCCAGGCGATGATATGACATTCGGTCAGGACTCGTGTTCACTCAGTGTGTTGACAATGCCCGGCGTTTCAAAAGAGTCGGATTTGCTTGGATATTGGAACCTGGGTCACATGGCTGTGCACGAGGCTGGGCACTGGTTTGGTCTAAACCATACGTTTGCTGGCGGTTGCTCAGAGCCAGGTGACTTCGTGGCGGATACGCCAGCTCAGGCGTCCGAGATCTATGATTGTCCTATTGGATCAAACAGCTGCCCTGACCAGCCAGGTCTAGATCCCATTCACAACTTTATGGGCTACACTAGAGATAACTGGTAAGACATCTCCTCACTTTAACACTGATGCTTTGCATGACTGCGTACTGAGACTGCAGCACAAACGAATTTACTCCGGGCCAGAAACGCCGTATGTTTGAGACATTCTTTGGGTTTAGGAGGAAGATCTAGGATGTATTGGCCGTGTGCAGAGAACTTGACATACAATTGTTATTAATTCTAGCTATAGGTAATAGGCACAAGACTAAGCGTCAACACACACATAATAATCCTTCCACAGAGCTTTGCAATCCGATCCAACAGCTGGGTTCCATTTCGCGATCTGTGCCATGGTGATTTTGTAATAGTTTTGAATCGAACTACAAGTCGTAGTAGCCTGCACAAGATGGAATTTCTTGCAGTTCTTGATCATGCCGGACTGGACGGGTGTAGGGGTCGGGTTCTGCTGGGGAGGTGTAGTGGGTGTTTGTCCAATAACACCGACACAAACATTATATCCTGCCAGCAAGGCGTTGCAGTTAGTTCCAACAGCAGGGTTCCATGTGGCCAGCTGCTGCATGCTGATCTTGTAATAGTTCTGAATAGAGGCGCAGGTGGTGGTTGTCTGAACGAGATGGAATTTGTTGCAGTTTTTGACCATGTTGCCCTGGATGGGAGACGGTGTCGTGATGCCGTTGCTCGGCGTTGTCGGTGTGGGCTTGGGCGTTGTGCCAGGCTTGTAGTCGACGGTCATGACGCAGACATAATAACGAGGCAATAGAGATTTGCAGTCTGTGCCAACAGCAGGATTCCACTGATGGAAGGTCGCCAAGGGCAGCTTGTAGTAGTTCTCGATCGATGCGCAAGTCGTGGTTGTTTGCACAAGATGGAACTTGTTGCAGTTCTTAACCAAGCCCGACTGGATAGGTGAAGGCGTCGCAATGCCATTAGTTGGTTCAGGAGTGGTTGGCGAAGGTGCTGAGCCCGTAACAGACACACAAACGTAGACATTAGCCCACATAGTTGTACATCCAGCCCCTACACCCGGGTTGAACTGGATCAGTTGTGCCGTTGTGATACCATTTTCACTGGAGATCTCAGCGCACGTCTTGCCCTGGTTGACAAAGGCAAATTTGTTACAGTCCTTAACCATACCCGGCTGAATAGGTGATGGTGTCTCGACGCTGTTGGTTGGGCCAGTTCCTCCGGGCACCGTGTTAGTGACTGGGGGTTCACCAGTTGCTTCAACACAGTAAGACTGCCCAGTGGCAAATTTGCTGCAGTCTGAGCCCAGGCCAGGGTTCTAAATCGTTGCCAGTGTTAGCATTATTCGGAGGACAAATAGGTCTTTGGGGATGATTCACGCACCCAGCGGAGCCAGTCGTTCATGCTGATCCCCCAACGCGCAGGCATATCTTTGCAAGGGACCGAGCCATCGTTTTCCCACCACCAAGTACAGTACTTGGTACTATCAGGGTGAGTTGGAAGGTTGGGCGTCGCATCCATCAACTGCATTCGGTCGTTTTGGGGCTTGCTATCATTCTCTGACTGGCGAGGAACGATTGCCGCAGCTGCATTTTGAACCAGAAGCAAGACTGAAGCAACAGCCATGGGGCTGAGAGCCCGAGTGAACTTGACCATTGTGACTGGATAACCTAAAGAATGTGATAACGATGGTGGTAGACACAGCCCGTGATCCCACCGCAACAAAGAGGAGGAGTGGTTATTATACTTGATCAAAGTTGGCTATGCCTCTAACATCACATGATGGTGGCATGCAAGTGACATTTTCTTTTCCAAAAAAGCATTTTTTACGTTACATCTCCTGCCTAATCGGTTCTCCGTAATTTGCAACTTCATTTCCTTCACCATCAGCACCGTCAGTCTTGGCAGTCTCTGCCCTATCAGGCTGTGACAGTGGGAAAACTTTTCTGGGTCATCTGTCCCCATTGTGTTGGTTCTCATCGTTCTGGCCGCTTGGCGTCAGGGGCAAATCGGACGGTACGTACTATCTCGTATGATTCAGCCCTTTATGGAAGTAACCGAATGTCTTGGCTACATATAGTACTCGAATTTGGCATAGAATATGCATGTAAGACGGAACAAATTCCCGAGAGCCAAGAGGCCTCGATCAGCCCAACGAGCTGGAGTAACGTATCCGTATTATCCATCACTTTATGCCTTGCTACAGTGGCATCAGGTCCTCCCTTCTCTCGCTAGGGTGCTTGATAGGACAGTTTAATCCCTCAGTGGGGCCAAAGAGGCGATAATAACGATGATTTTACAGCGAGGCACCTGGTCTCTTCTAATAATATACAGAGCATGATGATATCTTCTAGCTTTCAATTTGCAGGTCATTCTCCTTGATCAGTCTGGCACAACGGTGGACTTTATCTTCATCCACTAGCAGTAGGTCTTCCAGTGTCTGCAGATAAACGGACCCGTTGACCTGACCCCCTTGTAAGTGTTCTGATTGGCTGGGCTACGTGTTAGAATAGGCAAGGGTGGAGGGTCGGAAGTCGGATAGGAGTTCAGGGTAGGAGGGTTCAGAGGTCAATCTTATACTCAGTATTCTAATATATTTCCTGTTCAAATCACCGATGACTTGGACGTGGCCCCAGAAAAGTAATTCAGATGACTGTCTCCTGCAGCCCTATGACTTGCCGCAAGGCCGGGATGATCGAAATCCAAGTTGCTGTAGAAGGCTCGAATCTGCCTTGCAACCGATTTCTGTGGGAGCCAGTGTCAATCAGGTGCTCAGGCTTTCCCAGTTGGATTGACTGAATAAGAGTCAAAGACAGAGTTTTAAAGCTGACTACCCGTGTCACTGCCGCAGGACAGTCCTTTATGTCTACAAAGTAAATCTAAGTTCTATTTTATTACTGGCTAACTGAAGGTGCTGACAACTTGACTTCGCGCTTCCATTTAAGGTAGTACATAGATCTCAGGATCAACATCTTTCCGGCAAGCGCTGGCGGGAGAGAAATGTAGGGGGAAGATTGGAACTATAGTAGTCAAAGGCCCCAGATTCGCCAAACCCAGGTACCAAACCTTGAAAAATGGAACACGGAAATGGCGGATTCGGCAGTGTGCTCTCGAGTTCGGCTTTACCCTGCCGACGTAGCGAGACCTTCCGACTATCTACTATCAGAGTTTGAAAATCGACCAGGGAAAAAAGTAAAACGAACAAAGGAACTTACAGAAGCGTCATTGGCCGCTTAATTGATGTCTTGCAATTAAGCTGAAACCATAATATCCCTTTGAACTCGGATAGGCTTACGTGTCACTTTAGTAAAAAGTTACTGATCTATCTTTTTTCATAAATCAGAAAGTCTAAATAGAAACTCAGTTCATCTTAAGCTCGCACTTTTTAGCTATATACAGATTATAATCTATTCTATGTCCCTTATACCATCCACTTCTTTACTATCTTGCAAACCTATTCCTTAAGGCGTCCAAGTTACAATTTCACAATGGGTAAGCACATAACTCAGGTGTCATCACTCTGGCTTACTAAGATATTTAGTGTCTCTTAGACCTCTTCTCCTGTTACCCATTGTCCCGATCCTCGCTAAGACAAGACATGGCGAGCCCCGGGACATGACGTATGGAATATCATGTGTAAAATGGAACCAAAATACCGGAAAACCGGATTGTCAGGTGTCGGACGTTCAAGCTCTTAACACATGGCTTACCAATAACTGCAAGGCACAAGGATCAACAGGAATATCAAACTGGAACGGTAATCCTATGCAACCCAGTGCGACTTGTCCATGTGTTCATGGTAACACGAAATATGCATTTTATGTATTGCAAAATTACCAAATTACTCAGACTGTCGGGGACAGGAATCCGAAGTGCCCCCGCTAGTTCATCGATAGGCATAGTAAAGAACGGTCATACTGGATGTTGGAACTGTATTGCTTAAAAAATTTAATAGGTGACATCTAATATAGACTTTTATATCGCAAGGCTGTCTCATGTATTCCTTAGTTAGTCTCAAAGCAGGGCGGGGAATGTGTATAAGATCAATCGTAAACAAACCTCGAGCTGGACGGGCAGGTTTAATATAGTTTCGCCATGTTGTTGAAGCTTATTGCGATGCAGCTGCGTAGCATTATTGTATTAAGAAATGAAGGATTTAGTCTAGGCTGTGGGCTTTTACTGTTGACATCTTGGCTGCTTTTTTAAACTTTGGGACTTTTAAATTAATTTAGTTTCAGAAACAGCTGGATAGAGTGGATTGCTGAGAAATGAAAGGAGCTTTGAGAATTACAGCAACTCTAAATATAATTTATAGGGTTCAAGTATCAGTCTTAGTTTACTTGAACTTCTTACAGACAAGATTACATGAGAAATCTGACACTAATATACAATGTCAGCATGAGAGCTCTGTTATACATAAGAATGATCCCAGTTTCTGTCATTCTAAGGCTGTTAAGAACGGCTGTTCTTTGATTAGTATATCTGATCCGAGGTTGTTACAAGTATCGACAGAATGTGTGGCTATCTATGTTAAAGTGTATCCCATTTGTATGGCTTTGTATTATCTGGAGCAGAGCAACTTAGCCTGCAGCCGTGCATTCGAGCTAGGAGCCTATAAATTTACTGTGAGATATTCTCACGTAGAGCGCGCTCGTCTTAAACTGTCGTCGAGTCCTGCTTCTAGGTCTCCCACCACGTCGTTGAGCAGTAGAGATTGCCTATGTCCTGGGTATTTTTACAGGCCAGACGAGGATGTGGCTGGAATAGTAGTTTCTATAAACAGCGAGTTGAAGTAAAAACGTCGTAGTTACCGTTTTTCAATGATCACGTGGCACTCTATGACGTAAATATGATAGTAACATGTGGCAATTGAAGGTCATATAAAACGATTAGAATTATTTCCATGCAACTGCCACTCACTTCGTCAAAACAACTCAAGACTTTATATATCAAAATTTATCTGCAGACCTGTAAGAAAATCTGAGCTATTATGTCGGGCACTGCACCAAACGATCCCGCCCCGGGTGGTCATTCCAGAGACTTTGAACAAATATCCTTGGACTCAAATCAACAGGGACAAGCACAGTAAGACTTGCTTCTTTTTATGGTACTCCAGGTATCAGCCAGAAGCTGACTGCGCTCAGAAACATTATCGATGAAACCAAAGATACAGGAGGCGGGATTGTAGATGCCAACCTTGGTGAGAGTATTGATGCAGCCAAGACCAGAGGTGGTGTTTCCAGCCGCGTAGATGATATTCTCGACAAACCCGGCACTGGAAGTGGAAATACAGGAGCTGAGCGCAAGGCCTCAGCGGTGAATGAAAAGGGTTTCAAAGTTGGAGAAGAGGCAGACCTTCATAATCTTGCGCAGAGCAAGCAGCCCTAGATCCGCAATGATATCATCGGATTTCCTATCAAGAATTTTTTTATATCCTTTAAAGGCTTATGTCAACCGAAAAGAATAGACAGTAGGTGGGTGAGATATAGCATGCAAGTTCTTGATGCGTAAATCAGAAAGTAAAAGTATATAACCAGACTTTAAACAATACCAGCGTCATATAAAACAGCAATAAATCATCTTCCACCTCATCCTGCACACTAAACACGTATCTTCCAGACGCCACCTTGGTGAAAGATCCATCTCAGCTCTCCACCTTCTGAAGAGTTTGCTCCGACTCATTAAACGAGTCAATCTTGTAAGAGCTAAATTTGCGGGCAGAAATCTTTTTGGCGAAAAGAATGTCGAGTTCCTCAAAGGTGCGGTCCTTGGTCTCAGGCAGGCGGAAGTAGCCCCAGATAAACACGATAAAAGCTGTGCTTCCCCAGATGAAGCCGGTATATCCCTTCAGGTTCCACTTGGTAGGGTTCATAAAGTAAGGCTGCAAAACACCAGCAATAACTCCAGTAACGGCGTAGCCATTGCGCGCAAGGCAAATGGTCTTTTGTCTGAGTCTGGTAGAGCCTATCTCTGCCGGGAGTGCCCAGCCAAGTTGACCAGCCGAAAGTTGGAAAACAAACGTCCAGACCAGTGTCAGAATAGCTTGGGTCATAGCGACAGTCTGGTTCTCAGTTCGTGTGTTGAGGGCACCGATGACAAACAAGACAGTAGCCATGGTGAACATGCCGTACAAGTAGGCTGTGCGTCTTCCGACATAGGGCATGATGCAGAACCAAGAAATGAAGGTTGCAAACAAGGCCATTCCGTTTCCACCGACATTGAGATGATAGGTAGTAGTTGAGTCAAGGCCAATTTGCTGGAAGAAGTAGGTTGAGTTGTAGGCAAAGTTCAGACCAGAGAGAATCTGGCCGGCAAACACAACAATAGCGATCTCGGTTCGTCGGAGCTCAAAGCCCTTGAAGCAGTCTCGATAGGAAGTGCCGACGGAGAGTTGCTCTTCGAGGTTATTGGTGTAAACAATGAGACCAAGGGCATCTCTACGCTCCGCATCAGTATCATTAGGTCGCAGTCGAGCGAGAGTCTTGAGAGCATCCTCGTGACGTCCAGCCCGAACGAGGTGCCACGGCGTATCCGGGGCGAAGAACAGGACAGGAACCAAGACAACGGGCCAGAACCACTGAAGAGCAAAGGGGATTTTATATGCCCATGGCGTAGGATTGTTGACAAGACCAGCCATGACACCGGCAGAGATAAGCTGCCCGATGATGAAGCACATGTTTGTCCAGCTCGTCATGTAGACTCTGAGCGATAGGGGAAGCACTTCTGAGGCATACGCCGGTCCAGTGGTGGCAAAGACACCCCAGGGAAGACCGCAGAGCAACTGTCCGACGAGCAAGACTGTAGTATTCGGGGAGAAGAAGACGATAAAGATGAAGCTGCTGAGAGCAAACAAGGCACCGATAAGAACTCGAATATGACCGAACTTGGTGACCAGGTAACCATTGAGAAGAGTTCCGAAGAATGCACCAACTCCTGAAGCATTTCCAAGGCCAGCCTGCCACGGTGCCGAAAGCTGATAGTTGTTGGTCTCTTCGTTCCAATGGCCGTACTTTTTGGCGAAGGCAGGATATGCGTAGAAGTTGCTGAGGAGGTTCGTGTCGTAACCTTCCATCACAACACACATGGAGACGATGAGACACCAGAAAAGAGTCCAAGGATATCTTCGAATTGCTTCGAGAGGTGGGAGGTTGTGTTCGGCCTCGGCGCCTAGTCGCGCCTGGTCGGTCGTGTCGTGGCCGACGGTCTTGGCGACAGAAGCCTCGATGTCATGGGTCTCGGCGTGGGTAACAGACGGCTGAGTGATCTCTTTGCCCATCTTGACGAGATAGACTGCTGGAGTCTGGTAGACTTGGAAGAAGAAGTGTAGATGCTGTGGATATAGAGGATTGGATCGTAGTCCAGATCATATTCGCTCCCCGTCCCATGCTTGAGGTTATATAATGGAGCAGCTCGACTCTTTTCACGAGCCGTTGCCAATCGCTTTGGCTCCTCTTCCCCATGGGGAAGCTTAAAAAACGCCCCCAAGAGACGGCAATGGTCAGATCGCAGGTGTCCGAATATTTCCCCTTTGGGTTAACTCGACGGTACTCCGAAATCTTGGCTACCAGATCCATCGTCGTGAGGTTTCATTCGCTGGGGACCCCTCTCGTACGACTATCGGACCGATAATTGAGGGCATTCCTTGGAATGACGAGACCAAGGCGTTGCTCAACTGCCGACTATATCCCCTTTGAAGACCTCAATATCCCCGAACTATACAGCGCAATGTCTAGTGCCCAACCAGAGCGCAAGCAAGTATGCGACAGCTGTCGATTCCGCAAAGTCAAATGTGATCGCGGTTTGCCCTGCAAGAACTGTCACATGGGGGATCTCCGTTGTCAATATCGCCACAGCATTCGGCGGAAGGGTCCCAAGCAAGGCCAAGGCCGTCGGCAGGCCCAGCTTCGACAGGGTCTAGGGCATTTCGATGCAAATCAGTTCCAGATCTTGACTACGGAAACGAGCCCCGGCTCAGGGCTCCCCAGTCGCACCAAGGAAACGGCCAATGCCGAGGTCGACTCTCAACCTCTCTCAACTGAACAGAGAACAAATCCCGAAGATGCCGGACCACAACCTGCAAACGAAACAGACCTGCCAAATGAGGCAATACCTAATGCCAATGAATTCAGCAAGAAACTGTCTCTATCCCTTGTTGCTCATGTGCAACTGTTTCAGAGATTCCTCTTTCCGATCATGCCCGTGGTCGAAGACGATCTTCTTACCGATGCAGCCAGACTAGACGAGCTGCCCCCATCACGATATGCACTCATACTCGCTCTATGTGCAGCAACTAGACTGCAGCTGGGAATGGACAAGAGAGTCGACGATGGTGTAGGTGGGCTGGAGGCGGAGATACCAAGTGAACCGCGATTAACAGCAGACATGCTTGTTAATCTAGCTGAGAATTCACTTCGTCAGTATAGCGTGATCGACGACACCAGTCTTGACTCGGTATTGGCTTCGTTCTTCTTATTCGCAAGCTATGGAAATGCCAACGATGCGCGGCACGCATGGTTCTACCTCAACCAAAGCATAACGTTAGCTCAGTCGCTCGATATTACTCGTGAAGCTGGCTACTACAGCTTACCTGAAGATGAACGAGAAAAGAGACGTCGTGTCTTTTGGCTTCTCTTTGTCACAGAACGGTAAATCGCTCCCAACCTGGTGCCTGGCCAACACTGATAATAACCTCCAGGACATTCGCCCTTCAGCATCGACGCTCAGTTATGCTGCGAAGCACCGTAACGAAGCCCCAAATAGTCGACTCAAACTGTCCCGTAGTGATGCACGACTTCATCAATCACATCCGTCTCTTCGAATCGCTACCATACTCGCTGTACGAATGGCAACCCGAAGGAGATGATCGACGGTTTGAGGACTTAAAACTGGTCAATAGCATCAACGACAAGCTGTGCAGCGTTCGACCAGACCAATCAGTTATTGAGAGCCAGCGTTTTGACACCCTCATCACTCAACAATGGCTTAGAATATCCATGTGGCGTATAGCTTTTGGTCAAAAGCCATCGTCTGCCTCCAGCTTTGGACTTCTCCTACCACCGGCTCTCCCAATGGATGCAGGTAAGGTTATCATGTCGGCGTTAGGCTCGGTAGGCTCCAATTCGAAAGATTGTCATGGGATCGGAATGGTAGGACAAGCTGATGTGTATATCACCTTCAACTCGCTAATATCATCGTAGGAACAAAAGCTGTTCGACGTTGGTACCAGTCTCGCTGACAGCGCCCAACTCCCTGGCTGGACATGTTCTTCGCTCGAAAATGGCCCTCGAGATTTGCTGTCGGTAGTAATTCACGCTCTTTCTGTTGTTCGGGGCACTCAATCGCATCTTTTGCCCAACCTACTGAAATACTCAGAGAAGCTGTTCACACTCGCGGATCCCAATTGCCATATCGACCTCTCATGGGACGTTCCGCAAATACAAGACCACATGGATGGTGCAGTAGTTGAAGAGGTCTCGACCGAGGAGGAAGAGGAAGCAGCGGACTCTTTGGCTTGGGTACAAGACGATAGCCTAGACCTGTATGATTTGAGCACTCCAGTTGTGACATCGACATGGGACGAGGCGACTATATCCTGTCAACAGTTTGATCCAGGCGTGGCACTTGCTTTCGAATGAGTTACTTGGGCGCTTTTCTTGGGCAAGATCGTTTGATATCTAGTCTATTCCCCCCGCATGTTCAAACTCTGTCTATCAAAACAACCTTGCTGTCATAATCCGTGCCAAATCGATATTGAATACCACCATTCATCAATGTCGCACCCGAATACGCATCACCACCATCTAGTCTGTATCTCGCAGATGGGTCCAGTCCAGCAAGGCGAAGTAGTGGGAAGTTAAGGACTGTAGTGGCTCTAATCTGGAACGCAAAGAGAACGGCCTGGCTTCCATCTTCTGATATGAAGAGAGCCGCTGGAAAGTTGGAGTTTTCGGGCAGAACCAATCGCCACATATCTCCTTTGATGATGATTGGGTTGATCTTTTCCGCAAGCGCGATCAATTCAGGTATCTGAGCCTTATCATCCTCGGGCATGTGATCGGGGTCAAGCTCAAAACCGAACGAACCTCCCATCATGGCGACGTGGGCTCGGAAGCGCATGGGAATGGTACGTCCAGTTAGGTCGTTGGGGACTGCACAGACGTGGGCGCCCATTGTCGATGGCGGGTAGACCAAAGATGTTCCAAATTGGATATGGATGCGATCAAGAGCATCCATGTTGTCCGAGGTCCATACTTGGGGGAAGTATTGCAAGATGCCAGGGTCAAATCGACCACCACCAGATGCACAGCCCTCCCATAGCACATCAGGGAAGCGCGTAGTCAGAACGTCGAACACACGGTACATGCCGAGCATATAGGCATGATGGTTATCTGGAGTTGGGCTTTCGTGCATACCTCGGTTGTTGTCCCACTTGATATAACTGACTGGCACGGTTTCCAGAATATGAGCGACCGAGTTGATGATGTAGTCTTGTACTTCTGGGAGTGCAGCGTTCAATACTAGCTGCTGTCGGGTTTCGCTGCGAGGGTAGTTCCCTGCGCTCAGTACCCAGTCCGGGTGCTTTTCATAGAGTTCTGACTTTTGGTTGACCATCTCAGGCTCAAACCAGAGGCCAAACTGTAGCTTTTCATTCGAATCTGTAACTTCCAGCTTGGTTATTCTCTTGGCAAGATCATCCAGCCCGTTTGGAAACCTCTTGGGATTGGCGGTCCAGTCACCTAGCCCAGCGTGGTCGTCAATGCGAGGGTATTTGTCCCCGAACCAGCCATCGTCCAGCACAAAGAGCTTGGCACCTAGTTTAGCTGACTCCTGCGCAAGCTTGTAGATGGAACTCTCATCAAAGTTGAAATACAGCCCTTCCCAGCTATTAAGCAGGACTGGTCGAGGCTTGGTGACGAAGCGGCTTTTGATGAGGTTCTGACGATATAGTCGATGGAACTTTCGTGACATCTCGCCGACACCACCGACATTGGAAAACACAGAGACACACTCAGGAGACTGGAGTGATTCGCCTGACCTCAGAGGCCAGGAGAGCTGACAAGGGTTCATGCCGATGAGAGCACGGGTTAGCCCTTGATGAGCCTTTTCCACCTCGACACTGAAGGAACCAGTGTAAACGAGTGAGAAGCCCCAGGCTTCTCCGTGTGACTCTGTTGTTGATGGCGAGACCAAGGATAGAAATGGGTTGTGATAATGGGACGAGTAGCCAGTGTTGCTTCCAAATCTAGAACGTTGTTAGTCTGGACAATGTTAATATTTTGGATCATATATCACTCACCCTTGCAGTCCGTATTCGATCTTTCTGCGAGTTCTGGTGCATTCCCTTGTCCACTCGCCCTGCAGCTGAAGCATCTCATAGTCTTGGTGAGGAAAGTCGACGCTGAAGCTGGAAAGCTTCTCGACAATAATGTCATCATCGCTCTTGTTGGTGATTTTCACGCTTCGCACAATCGCATCGTGCTGAGGAAAGATGGAATATGACAGATCAGCTGCAACTGAACTACAGCTATCCCAAAGGTGAATGATGAGGGTATAAACTTCGCCGTCAGAGCCGAAGGTACTTGGCATCTGGTCCAAAGCGGGCTTGCCATTAACCACGGTATGAGACTTGTACTTGAAATCGCAGACCGTGAAGCCTTTGGTGTGTTTGATGTGCACGGCCGGAGTTCGAAAGTCGCCTCTGCCAAGGTCGGGAAACTCGCGTCTGAGATGGGCTTGAGTAGACCATCCTCCACCGTTTGAGAGGATCTGTGCGATGGGATTCTCGGTTACACGGTCACCGAAGTGGTCCAGAATGAGATCCCCAGTCGCAGGGTCGACATGGAAACGATACGACACATTTACTCCATTGAGGGCAAACGAAGTCCCATCAACCACGATGGCTTTGGCAAGTTAGTCGAGACTCCTTGGAAAGATAATTGGTGCGGGGAAAACATACGCTCAGCTTTCAAGCCCTCTGAAGCTGTGTGAAGCAGGGTCATGATGCTTGACAACTGATGGAAGCACTGCGTTTAATGTTTTGAGAAATGAACACTGACAATGACCAAAGACTGAATTTTGCAATCAATCCTCTATCTTAAATACCTCTGATTATGCTTCACGCAGTCATAGACAGAATTCCGAGCATTTCCCCATGGGGTTAATGGATGGTTGTCTTGTGCGGGGGAGCCAAGACCAGCTCGGGGGCCTCATGCTGTGCTTACCCGATACAATATGCAAGATAGTTTAGAAAGAGGAGTGATAAACAATCAGATTGCATAATAAGTACGATAATGGTCTAAAAATGCCCAAGGCTTGAAATAGGGTTATTTAATTGGCCACAACCGCGGATCAACAATTGACTTGGTATTTGTCTTATTTTAGATGCAAGATGTGCTGACCACGCCGGGCGCTCTTTTAGCCAAAAGACTATCTTAGACAAGGGTTTTTCCTCAAGTATTGTCGAGGAGATTCATTATCACTCTTACAAAGCGTCCCAACCGCAGGATTTTAAGATGTCTTCCTTGTATTTAAATACCTAAGGCTCACCTCTACTTCCACAAGGTTCGCTCCATGACACTCGCATTGTCTAAAATGTCGTGCAAAGTATAGGTAGGTAATTTAGTACACAGATTGCGCCTTCAGAAGCGACCTGTAACGGTTCATTAAAGAGATGGGGTTCTTTGTCTAGGCAAACAACGACAAGAACTCATATACATTCGACGAGCACCCTTGAAATTATAACATCATTAATGGCAGAGCCGTCGTTAAGAAGGTGACCAGTTTCCTCAGTGGCCTCGGAGTTTCGGTTTCCAAAGGCGTTGACTCGTAAGTTAATTTCTATAATCAACTTTTAGCTCTTGTCTCACCCTTGACTAACAACTCATCTCAGTGTCAGTAACACTATTACCTTTACCGGCACCTGCGATGCATACACCGCGTGCGCACTTTGGGAAAGGCCCAATTTCTCCGTCGATAAAGGTATTATTGTAGTAAGTGGTACAGTTTCTGTTATCAAAACCTTGCTAACCACGAATGTTGCAGACCCAATATATCGATATGGACTCCCGTCGAACCTGCAGAGATCCCACAACCGCTACATATGAAGCTCATATCCCTCACCTCAACTCCGATCCTGGTGGTGCCGGTATGTTACTCCTTCCCAAACCATTTATATCTATTAGCCTTCTTTATCAGAACTTGCTAACTTTATCGACATAGCGAGTCACGGTATCTGATATACTTTGGGCAATCACGGATGTGGCTACAAGCCAAAGGCCTCGACGTCAATGCCGGCTTGTGTTGGCGTCTATTAGTATGTTATTGGTGCAATACTGTGGCTACTATTCGGGGGTCCATCGAGTCTGTGTTTGTTAAAGACATGCGCACATTCGGTAGATCATTGAAAGCCTGAAGGAGGGACAATCCACTGCAGAGTCTTTACTTGGATGGCATCTTATTGGACATAACCATAACTAAGGTGTCTCAAAGGCAGCAGGGCATGTACAAAGATGGTTGCTGTAATTTGGGTGTAGCTACAGTATTATCGTTCTATATTATATAGTTAATTGCATGTCTTGTTGGAAATTGCTACTTGTTTCGTTCTCAAGAGCTGAGATATGAAACGAAAAAGCAAACTCTTAGACCGTCCTCACGAATTTACTATTCTCCACTAGGGGGCTGGAGAACAGCTGACAGCGGCTGCGGTATACCAAACTGCGGTGTCTTATTCGCCCCGAATGTTACCTGTTGCGCAAGAGTAAACCTATCCGCGCCACAAGATCCTTTCGGGTTGCTTGTAGCGTGGAAAGCATTCTGCAACTCGTTAGCTCTGATACGTGTGATTTGAAAGTTTCAAGACTGACCCAAGTCTGCTTTCCATCGGGCGATGTAAAGAAACAGTTATGTCCGGTGCCATAGTTTCCGTTTGCCTGAGAAAATACAGGGCCCTTCTTAATCCATGATGAGGCCTGCAACGGGTCACCTCCGTTGTACTGCAAGAGTCCAAGGGAATAATTGGGAGTTCCACAATAAGAAGCCGAGTATGATAGCCAGATTTGTCCGTCGTGGTAGAGTGGCTACAATGTCAGTGCATGCTTAATCTCTGGGTGGTTATCACATCACTTACATGCGGGGCTTCATTTACGGCAACGATATTGTTTGGAGCTGAGTTGGTGGTGTTCTTCTCCCAAGGCTGGTCGGGGACAGAAATGACATGCCATCCATCCACAGTCCACTTCTGGGTGTCGAGGCGTGTGATAGCGATGGACTGAAGCTGATTCTTGTTGATGATGCTCAAGACATGGTATCTTCCCTTGCCAGGAATCTCGAGATATGTACCATCAATGCTAAAGGCAAAATCCGACTTTGGACCTCCCTGAGAGCCTTTGGGAGGAACGAGATCTGCCAAGTGCTTGTAAGTGCAGTCGAACGGAGCCGCCTTGTTACAGCCCTGAAGCACGCGGGTGTGACAACTATCGCAGCAGGGTAACGATGCATCGCAGCTAGAGTAGAACATGTACCACACGTTGTCGATCTTGTGGATTTCTGGTGCCCACATGTTGGCACTACGGGTTGAGTTTTTATCTGTCCAGATTGTTTTCCTTTCCCCATTGAGCAAGCCGCCAAGTTTCTTGGCTCGAGTAATCTCAATGTGATCGTAAGAAGTGTAGGTCCTAGTGAGAGTTAGAATTGAATCACTGATGCTGTAAGAGAAACCTTGGACCTACAAATGGTAATATCCATCTGCAAACACCAGCGAGGGATCTGGTGCCGGTCTGCGGATGGGGTTTTGGAAGGCTCCAGTTCCAACTGCAAAGAACGTGCCAAGCAACAACGCGAAATGACTAAGGGCTTTCATCGTTCTGGAACCGAATGGTGTTTTACTGCTGCTATGTAGGCCGTGCCATGGTGCGAAAGAGGCTTTTAGTTCAAGTTATATACACAAAATGAGTGAGGCACATGAAATTCCTATTGGGGGATAATTATTTGAAGAAGAGTGTCACGCGGAGTTGAGAATATTTAGCCTCAAGCGTTGAGTGGTGCGGTTCAGCCCAAGTAAAGCCCTTAAAGGAGATTCGGCTCATCCTATACCGACCTTCGCGTAGCTATTTGCGGATAGACGTGCAGGTGCCACGTGAGAGCTCACGTGCTCAGCTAGCTATATCAGTCTTATCGTTGAACGACTCAAGAGGAGGTAGTCACGCTCGTTCCTTGTACACCCTGTAAGGTTCAACGCCCTTCAGCGTGTTATCAAGAACATGACAGAGCTTTATTGGGTAATAACTCTCACACCTGCTAAGGCCAGCAAGGAAAAGGTCTAACTTAAGGGCGATTCGTCCCTGCTCACTTTGGGATTGCCCAAGACAGCTAGCTATTGTAAGAAGTCATTATAAACTTTTAGACAGGAACACACTTAAATACTATATATAACCCCACGTTATAGGTCTCTAACTTAACTTTTTTCTTCTCGTTAAACTTAAAAGAATATTCTATGTCTAGCTTCAATCCTTTACCCGTATCCTGAACTTACTTGCGACCCGAAACCCTAACTTTGTAACACTTGACGTGATCTCCTTTATAGTTAAATTTTTTTAAAAATGAGTTAATATCATGGAGAAGAAGCTAGAAATAAGGCAAGGAAGTAAAAATGTCTACTTTTTAAGTTTTACGCTTCTAAACCGCTATATAGACTATCCACACGTGACCTCCATACGTCTGGCAATCACGTCTTGTGCAGATAGCAACTCCAGACAAGCTATCAATAGCCCATGATTCTAGTAGGAAATTGAGCATAGTAATCCTTTAGACGTACTCAGCCACGGTTTCGGATCGGAAAGGACCCAATTGTCAGGGATACATCATGAGTTCGAGGCATTGCTTATTATCAGCCTTCCAATAATCCAACGATCCTTTGCCAAGTATCAAGTGTATCATCATTAACACAGTAAGCTTATTCTACTTTTGTTACAATCGTATAGAGTATTCGGAAGATTTTAGACTTAATCTTATCCTCAAACAACGTTTATTGCTTGGCGTATAAAGTAAGATATTAGGATCGCCTTGAAGGATGCGCATCCATCACCAGTGGGGGCAAGTCATCGCTCCGCCACAAAAAATGAATCGACTGACTCACTCCTTGCTTACCGTAAGATTGCGAAACCGGCTGATAGGAGAGATAACAAAAACTGGCTGTCAACAGCTTATAGTCACCTTGACCCTTCACATTCGTTCGTTCTGGCTCAACCATGAAACTCTCATTCCTACACGCCTCGGCTTTGGCCTGGTCTTCGACCGTTGGAGCCGTAGCCATTCATAACCGCGAAGTCAACGACAACTTGGACATTCTTGAACATAACAATGCTCTCCGTGCCTCTAACACACTGGCTGGATACGGTGTAGACGTCGAGCTTGAGCATCGACAGAGCAAAGTGCCTCTTCGAATACTACCTTTAGGCGCCTCTACCGTCTGGGGCGTCGTATCATCACCTCACGATGGACGAAGGGATGGGTACGTTGATCCCTATATAGACACCAAACATTCCGTTATTTATAAGTAGCTGACTGGTGTGACACGGCGACAGATTTCGAAAACCTTTCAGAGATGCCCTGCGAACAGCTGGATGGGAAGTCAATATGGTTGGCACCCAGAATGGCGGTATGATGCTTGACTCAGTATGTGAACCTCGTCGAAAGAGTCGGCCATAGTTCCTCCAAGCGTCTACTAACCATGCCCAGGACAACGAAGGCCACCCGGGTTATAAAGTAGAAGGAATTAGCAAAGAACTAGATAACTCACTACCATTCAAACCTAACCTCGTCATGACCAACGCCGGAACCAACGATGGCAGGGAACACGATATCGACGACCCACACGTCAAGACTGTTGGCCCATCGATGCGGGAACTGCTTATGAAGATCTACAACGAGCCAGACATGGACAGAACCTGCGTCTTGCTATCCACGCTTCTTTGGAGTGGCCAAAACGACGAGAGTCGAAAGGATATCAACAATCAGTATCGAAACTTGGTGGACGATCTCAAGGAGGAGGGTAAATGCATTTATCTCGCAGATCAAGACCCCGGGGAGAACTCGACCTGGATCCCTCAGTCCAACATCGGCGATGGCATCCACCCCGATACAGAAGGCTTCAAGAAGATGGCTGCTGTCTTCTACAAGGCGTTTCAGCTGGCTGCTAGCAGCAACAGTCTTGTCCCACCTGTTGAGGTCCCCAATATTGGTGTTAATGGATGCGATAAGAAGCCAGGCCAGGCTGATTACGTCGGCAAGATAACACAAAGAGGTGGCGCGGGTGAGAACAATGGCATATACATGCACAAATCTCAAGAGACGCCCGTCAAGACTACCATCAAGAGCAGCAACGACCTCAACCAGTATCGTTTTGCTAAGCTCTTTGGCCTTGAATCAGACGAACTGGTGGGTTGGTACGAGCAGCCCAACGGCAACCATGCTTTCGGCGTCTGGAAGAGTAACGGAGATGGTTCCTTTATTAAGATTCCCGACATGGACCCGGATCTCTACTGCAAGCCAGCTGGGATCAACTTCATTGACATAAACGGAGATGGGTACGATGACCTGGTCTGTATTGGGCCCGAAGGTGATGCCCGGCTTTCCATCAACCAGGGAGACGGGGACAAGAGCAACGGCAAGCCTCCTACGTTCAAGCTCCATGGAATCATCAAGAACAACGAAGGCTTTTCTCAGGACCGTGTTCGGTTAGCTGATATTCACGGCGACGGACGTGGTGATTACTGCGTTCTTGACGATGGTGGAAATGTCCTCTGTTGGCGAAACGGCGGCACTGGGCAAGCTCCCGAGTACTGGGAGAGTCTTGGAACTCGCTTCACAGCCAAGGACATGGGAGATATGGCAGGTGTTCGCTTCGCCGACATCAACGGCGATGGACGCGATGACTGGCTCTGGGTCAGCGACGTTGGACAGACGACAACTTGGACCAACAGTAGAAGCTGCGCCAAGGGCAAGGAAGGGGATGGTCTGAACGTCTACTGGCGCCAGGGGTTCTATGATGGTAAGACATCTGGGCCTACACATCCCGGTATGGCACAATACGGGAGCAGTGGACTGCGAAACCGTATCTTCTTCGCGCGTATCTACGACAAGCCCGAGACAACGTCCAGAGGGATGATGAATACTCTTGACTATGTCTTCTTACATCACGAGAAGGAAAGCGATGGGCAACACAGCTTCACTGTCCGCACGTGGAAGAATACTGGGCAAGGCGGTACCGAGCTCAACGCCGATGGCAACAGGTACTGCAGCATGTATGGACATGGTGATGGCAAAGCAGACTTTGTCTGGATTGCACCTGACGGAGCCATGAGGGCTTGGAAGAACTGGTCCAGAAAGGTTCTCACTGGAAGTAACACGTTCTGGCAAGCTGAAGAGAGGAACATTTGGGTTCCCGGCGACTATGGCAAGAGGATCCACGACCGCAGGAACATCCATCTGGCCGACTGGGATGGTGATGGCACTTGCGATATCATCCTTGTAGATCCGAGCCAAGAGTTCAAGGTTGTTGATGTTTGGTTGAACGAGCGCCCCTACAAGGAAGGGTGGAATTGGAACCATCAAGCAGACACAGAGAGCTCCAGAGACGTCCGATGTAAGGACCAAAAGAATGGGCTAGGTTTCCACGACAGTAAGTTTCCTTTCAGGTCAAGTGGTTCGTTTTGATCTAACCAACTCCCAGTTGCTGTACGTTTTGCAGACTTGAACGGCAACGGACGTGACGACTACCTCTGCATGGCTGCAGACGGCACAACTCGAGCGTGGATTCATAACGACGATAACAGCTGGACCGAGGCAGCACAAGTCAAGAAGTCTGAGGGCGTAGACCGCGCCGACATCCGCTGGCACGACGTCAACGGCGATGGCAGAGCAGACATGATCAGTGTTGACAAATTCAACGGAAATGCCAAGGTGTACTACAATCGCGGGCGTGGGGGAAATAGTGATAGTTCTTTCATGTGGGATGAATCATCGGAAGCCTATGAGGGCAGTGTTGCTGGAACTTGTCAGTATTTCCCTGACTTGGATGGTAACGGGAGGGCGGATCTGCATTCTGTACTAGGCACAGACGTGAATACTGCTGATACGTGGCTGAGCAACAACTGTGGTCTTAATGATCGGTCTGGAGACTCGTTTGGTCTCAACGGCGTGGTTGATCCTCAGTTACCTACGCCGCCGGATGACTGTTGCAGGTAGAGATAATTGTATTCGTTGCTTTACGGCCCTTTCATACCCTTTTGACCTATACGATATCTAACTAATGTCCTCCACTTGCAAACTAAGGTCTCTGTAATAACAAGCAACGCATTTATTCGACGAGATAACGTGGTAGAGATGTACGCGCGGTCCAAAATGCCTTGAAAGACTGATATCAAGCCCGCGTAAAGGCCGGTATGGAGCCACCGGGCCGATGCGGGGCCGCCTCAATCTCCACGTTGCCGAAAACTCGGATTGCTAAGCTTCCCCGCGTAGTTATCAGATCTCTCCGTGGAGGAAAATAGTAAATCTAAACTCAGACTATTCGATACAAACAACTATCTGTTGTAAACTATTACCAAGTCAATCTTGACTTTCACATATTGGCATCAACAAATATGATCTTCATCAGCAGTCTCGGGGTGGCCTCGTTGACTGGTGTCTTACTCCTTGTCACCGCAGCCTATGCCCTAAAGACTGCCTTCTCATCGCCTCTCCGCCGTCTACCTGGCCCTTGGTACTCTCATTTCACCCATCTTGTCCTCAAATGGCACGTTCTGGCTGGAAGACGCGTCCACTACATCCACTATCTACATCAGCGCTACGGGCCTGTCGTCCGCGTCCACCCAGAAGAAGTAGCTGTGAGTGATTTGGAAGCCTTCTCTACCATCCACAAGATTGGTGCCGGGTTCCTTAAATCGGCCTGGTACGATGGGATCACGGCCACTGTGCGTGTCCTGTTCGACATGCGTGACCCTCACCAACATGCCGTTCGTAGAAAGCTATTTGCCCGTGCTTTCAGTTACAGCTCGCTGCTCAAGAATTGGGAGCCGGACCTAAGGCAAAAGTCTGAGCTTGCTGTTAGCAAGATCAAGCAAGATGCTCAAGGTGCTGGAGCCGACATATTCAAGTGGTGGACCCTCTTGACTACAGATGTAATTGCACATCTTTCATTTGGAGAATCTTTCCACATGTTGGAACTTGGCAAGGTAACTGTTAACTGTGCACTACTTGCCATGCCTACGCACTGACTGTTATAGCAAACACCCTACATTAATGCCATCCAGTCAGCTGTATTTCTTAGCGGTATCCGCAATGAAATGTCATGGATCTATCCCATTTTTCGATATCTACCTTTTCAAAGCATCCAGGAACTGCTCAAGTCTCCGAAAGTCATTACCGACCATGGCGCTATCGCTGTTCGAAACATGCAAAGCGCCGGTGATGGACTGAGCACGGCGAACTTGTTCAGCCAGATGCTTGCTGAAGCTGAGGGTCAAGAAAAGACGTGTCTCACGCCAGCTGATGTTCAAGCAGAAGCAGAAGCTCTTCTAGTGGCCGGATCAGACACGACAGCTGTTACCTTGACGTATGTGATCTGGGCTGTGCTCAAGCAGCCCCAACTCCAGGCTGAATTGGAGCGCGAGATCTCGGAGCTTAGTGATGAGTTGACCTTTGATGAGCTCATGAATGCCCCGCTTCTCAATAGTGTCATTGAAGAGACGCTTCGTCTCTATGGCGCTGCGCCCTTTTCGCTTCCACGCGTCGTGCCTGGTAAAGGCATCTCTATCTGTGGCCATTACCTACCCCCTGGTACTGTTGTCAGCACCCAGTCGTTTACAATGCACCGTGATGAGAGGATCTTTGAAGATGCAGAAAGGTATGACTTAGCTTCTCTCATACTTTAATATACTAACACAATCAGATTCGACGGCTATCGCTTTATCGACAAGTCCAAGTTGACGGCTGCGCAAAAGACTGCTTTATCTGCTTTTGGTGCTGGCTCTCGAATTTGCATCGGCCTGCACTTGGCTTGGATGGAACTGCGTCTCGGGACAGCTCTATTCTTCCGAGAGTGCCGGGGCGCTAGGTTGGGCTCTCAGATGACGGATGAGATGATGGAGATGGACAATAGATACTTGATTGCACCCAAGGGTCATTGTTGTATCGTCAAGCTTTGCGGAGGGGGATGATAAGAGCCAGTCATTACTGCAAGAAACGGGCTGAATTTCGGGAAAGGCATGAACGACATGGGAAGGCTATGTAAGATTGAGTAAGTTAAGTCGTTTATCATACGTCTTTACGTGGACCTCTACTGAACAATCGAGAGCATTGCCGTAGCCAATCAAGTCGTAGACATCAAGCGCCGATTTTAGGGTCATGTGCTGTATCATGTGCCCCTGTTGTGTGGAAGAATCCAACGAAGCTCAGCGCAAAACCGTACCTACTACAATGACTGCCCCTAAGTGTACCACTACGGGCTTTCAGCGACTGCTTAACGTTGGATGGTATCTTCTCGCGATCATCACATAATGTTTCCCTCCGCCGATATTTATCAGTACACCGAGATCCTCACCTTTGAGTTCTCGGATCCCTCTGCACCAGCGTCACTCTCAGACGAAACCACCAAGACAGGGAAAGTATGGGCAGCTACCCTACGGATATATCTCGAATTGGCGCAAACGGGAATTGTCTGGTGGACACTCGTGCATGGGGCCCCGAGTAAAGCTAAGCTCTTCATTGGTATGTGACGGGTGAGGTTGGATCATAACGTAGACCTAGAATGACTGACTTTGATAGACTGGAAGACCGTAGCTGGAAGCGAGCAATATGAATCAAGCACGCAGTCACAAGCACTCTCTGAAGCTTGGCAAAGTGTGACAACAATGCCTGTCAACAAGAGCATATACAATTTCACACGCAGCGACGTTGCAAGACAGACGGCTTTGTCTAGCACTTATGAGACTGTCTCGGCACTCTTCACATTTAGCTTCAATGCCCAGCTCAACTGTAGCGACATGCAAGAGTGGGATGCTATTTTTGATGAGCTCAGCCGAACAATCCTGCGCAGTCCTGGTGGTGTCGTTGCCAGTTATGCTATTCAAGGATGGGAAGTGGACCAGACTTCATATTGCGCTGCTTTCCGCTACTTGGGCATTGATTCTCTCAAATCCTTCATAGACGGCGACGCCAGAGCTAGGAAGCTGTTCGAAGGGCTCAAATCTCGTGCTGGAGGAGGTTTTGAACTCGACTTCTTAGACACGCGGGTTTTTAAGCATGGATGGCAAGGATCTGTCGCAAAGACTGAGCCTGACGACCCGCAGTTGAAGGCGTTTATTACTGAAACTCAGGAGCTTTTCAAGGGTTTTGATTCCAGCATAATGAGAGGGGGGCACTAAGGTGCCACTCGTGGTAGACTAAGTGGGAAGCAGTGATAACTTGATAAAAAAAACAACGAACAGTTGGCTTGAGCAGTATAAGCATATTTTTAGGGTCATCTGTGGGAGACGAAGGATGACCAAACGCGTAATACTGGCAGTGTTTCAAGTCCGAAGGATTCAAGTGAGCGAGGTATATATAGGCTAGACATACATTTGTTCTTACCACCTGCCCGATTCGACATTGATTTGTCGACCTAGCTGGGGTCAGGTGAGGGGAAAGATATGACCTGAACGATTGATTGGTTTGGATCCATCATCCAACGCTGATTAATCAAGATCCTCCTGGCAGGGTTTGCAGGCTATTTATTAATGGACTCATTTACTCGTATCATGCCCTCTTTAATCACTCTCAAGGCTTTGCCCCTTTTCTTTTGTGAAGCTGATTGAAAAACGACCACTACCATTATGTCGTCCGGAACCATCACCCTTTTTGACATTCCCACCAAGCCGCCGCGTGTGTGCTGGTCAATGAATACCTGGAGGAGTAAGTGATCAAACCGATCGCAGAATACCAGCTAACACTCCATATAGCAAGGTTACTCTTGAATTATAAGGGAATAGACTATAAGACAGAATGGGTAAGTCAAGACTTAATGCCTAAGGCTTCTCACCGTTCTGACGGTCACAGCTTGAATATCCTGAAATTCAGGAGCTACTGAAACAACAGTTAGTGATTACCGCATAGAAAAATGACCATTGTTATTAACTAAATTACTATAAAAGTGTCTCTCCCAATGAGAGAGGACCTGCATATACGCTACCAGCTGTGCAAATGCCTGACGGTTCCTATGTAATGGACTCATACAAAATCGCCGAAATCGTCGAGAAGAAGTATCCGGAGCCAAGCGTTCCCTCAAACACAACCGTGGAGATCCGGTTCAGAGGTTCAATGATCAACTTCATGAAGGAGATGGGTCCGATTTACGTGCCAGGAGTGGCTAAGAACATACTCAGCGAGAAAAGCATTGATTTCTTTCTTGCCGCGCGAGAGAAGGATATAGGCATGCCGCTGTACGAGTACGGAAAGCGGAATTCCCCTGGAGCCTTTGAGAGGGCTGAGGCACCGTTGCGTGAGATAACCATGCTCCTGAGCGAAACTTCCTCGGGGCCTTATTTCATGGGCGATACCGTCAGCTACACCGACTTTATATGGGCCGCTATCTTGCTCTTCTTCAAGTGCCTTGGCGATGAAGATTATCAGGAAGTACTGAAAAGAAGCGGAGATGCCGAGGTTCATACCAAGTTCTTGGATGCACTAAGTCCGTGGACAGACAGAAATGCTTGAAGGCTGCCGGAGGACAGAATTTAACTTGGAAGCATGTCAACCTGCAAGTGGGAAACCATCATGAGAAATAAATTACACCGACTGTTTTAGGGGACACAAAACTGCCAACCTGGTCGAGATCCAGGCGACTGTTGGGCGTCTAACACGGCGATTTTACTGGGTGCATGCGTGATGCTTTTGTGATGCTTCAAACATCAACTCCGATCTTTCCTTGAGGATCTGCTGGGAAGCAGTAATCGAAGCCAGGCAACAGAAATGAAACTCCGGAAGAAACAAGCGTTACTGCAACTGCAAAGAATGGTGTCTCTTGCGGCGTGTCTACGGCCTTGGATAGTGGCGAGGTGACAATGACATACCGATAAGTAAGCTCATCTCGCTTTGAGTTGACCTGTACAGTAGTAACCGCGTTGGAATCAGACTAACCAAGATGACTCTGTCCCGTGACAACAACGTTGGTGGAGCTGTTGCGGGCCTCCCTGGGCGGCTCTGATGCTCTCATGCAGCTGGCTTCACAAGCAACTGGAGATCTCCCGTGACCCTTGAGGAAGTATGGACTACGTGAAGTTTCATTGGCTACAGGCCTTACTTCAGGTAATGTTGCATTGCATTGACGAGGATTGAAGTGTGGGGGAAGACCCGAGCAACCGGTTATGCTATCTTTGGGCGGATATGACTACCCCGAATGTCCTCAGTATAGATATCACGGATAGGTCCGGGTCTACAAAGATCTAAAGATAAGCCACAGTTGTTATATATCTCACGATATAGATCCAAAGGAGAAGGTAATAGAGTGTCAACCGCACAGATAATGTTCAACGCCACAGATGACCCTTCCGGATGCTCGATCCGCTATCACGGATGGATCCGTGATACTGCAAATCTCAGCCTCTCCCTGTTTACCCCGTCTTTCCCCGCCCGGACGGTCAGTCTTTGCCTCGTCCATTCCGGGGTTCTTCCCCGCAGAATGAAATGATGGGGGAGATAGCGATAGCAATAGCTCGACTGTCGATCTCCGCTTGCTCTTGAGTCGTACGGTTACCCCATGAAGTTAATTCACAAGTAGCCTGGGGTCCTGGGCTAGTCAAGGGTTTGTTCCACCCAGAAAACCGCCCACGATTGGTTAACGTCCGAATCGTAATACAAAGTCAGATGCTAGTGCACTTAATATAAAGCAGCGATCATGACCTTGTTTGTTTCGCCTTGAACATCCTCTCTCAACTGTCTGCTCTCTACGATTCAGTTCCATCGAACCTCAGGCTTTTGCTTCAACAGATCGAACGTCTTCGAACAACCAACCACCAAGATGGCTGGCGGCGTCAAGAAGCCTGTCAACGTCTTCCGCCTGGGAGATCTAGGTGAGCCTGAAGACGTCTTCAACTGGCGATTGTGGTTCGCCGTCCTCTCATTCGGCTTCCTTGGTGCGGCGCGAGGCGTTGACGATGGTATTATCTCGGGCACCTTCAGCTCGACCACCTTTCGAGCAGCTATAGGATGGCACGACCTTTCGACCTCGGCGCAAGCAAACCTCAAGGCCAACGTCTCGGCCATGATCCAGCTTGGATCTATCGTTGGTGCTCTGCTGTAAGTTGAAAGTCATAAGATACTCTGTTTGGTCATAGCCTGAGTCTTGGTGATGACAGTGCCTTTATTGGCTTTGACCGCTTGGGATGCGTCCAGTCCACCCGAGTTCTCTGCTTTCTTTGGGTTATCGGCATTTCCATCTTCATGGCTGGTGGCGCCTATGATAACCTTGGAGCCATCTATGCCGGTCGCTTTATTGCTGGCCTTGGAATTGGTCAAACTCCGGTTGTTGGGTGAGTCTCACTGCTTGCAAATGCTCTTTGGCCATATCAAGGACCTAACCCCCCAATTTCCAGACCTGTTTACATCGCCGAAGTCTCTCCTCCCGCCGTCCGTGGTCTCGCGACCTGCTCATTGACCGGAGCCGTCTACATCGGTACCGTCCTCGCCTACTTTGTCTTCTACGGCTGCAGTCTCCATATCTCCGAACACAGCTACAACTAATGGCTCGCCCCTTACGGCTTGCATATAATCTTTGCCGGCATCATCTTTATCCTTACGTTTTTCCAAGTCGAATCCCCGCGCTTCCTCGTCAAACAGCAGAAGAAAGAAGAGGCGTCTCGCGTTATGGCCTACCTCCGTCAGCAGCCTGTAGAGAGTGAATACATTGTTCGAGAGATCTCGGCCATCCAGGCTGCGCTCGACAGGGAGCTTGAGGCCACGCAGGGTGTTGGCTTCGTCGGCAAGCTCAAAGAAGTTTTCTGCAACAAGAGCAACTTCTATCGCTTCTACCTCACGACTTCGGTGCAATTCCTCTCTCAATGGACCGGAGCTGGCTCTATCACGCTCTATGCGCCTGACCTCTTCAAGATCATGGGTATTTCCGGCCGTGAGCAGTCTTTGCTTGTTACAGCAGTTTTTGGCATCGTCAAGCTTGTCTCGGCCATTATCTGTGCGCTCTTCCTGGTCGATGTTATCGGTCGCAAGCGTGCCCTTATCACTGGAATTACTCTTCAAGTCATTGCCATGATTTACGTGGCTTCGTTCCTCACCAGAATTCCGGAACTTGGTGTTGTTAAAGACTTTGTGCTCCCTGAAACTGATAAGGCCGCGAGTCGAGGCGCGATTGCCATGATTTATGTCTCGGGCTTTGGTTGGGCTCTTGGCTGGAATTCTATGCAATATCTCTTGACGGCAGAGCTCTTCCCGTTGCGTATTCGCGCCTTAGTTACGTCTTGGGCTATGTCGCTACATTTTGCCAACCAGTACGGAAACACTAGAGCCGTGCCTAATATGTTGTTGTCCAAGGCTGAAGGCGGAATCGGGCCCAGCGGTGCCTTCTGGACCTTTGCATCTATTACAGTTTTTGGCGGTTTGTGGGTGTGGTTCTTTGTCCCAGAGACCGGTGGCCGTTCCCTCGAAACAATGGATCGCCTCTTCGAACTTCCCTGGTATAGGATTGGTTTGTTCGGAAAAAAGTTTGCAGATGAGCAAGACGCAGTTATTGATGAGAAGGAGAGAGAGGAGCAGGAGGGACAGGCAGTTGGACAGCACTATGAGATGGGAGGAAAGCCCAGAGAGCTTGTCTAAAGGAGTTCAGGCATAGTGTTAGGCTCACCTGTTTGAGGTTGCCAACAGAGTTGTTATGTACATCGCACTACGTGTTCCATAGCAAACAGAAGTATTCCAAGCTACATGCGCATTGTCCCCTACCTTGCAGAGCAGCTATGTGTATTCAATTGAAAGAGGAGCCAATTATTACTTTAACACAGTTGGACGAGTCTGAAGGGTCGCAAACGACGTTCAGAATTGCAAAGGAAGGATCCCGTTTTAGCTGAACCGAATGTAACTCAGGATGCACAGAGTACCTTCTTGCGACGCAACATCCTGAGAGGTACCAAAGGCGTAGTTGGAGAGATGAACGCATCCATATCCATCATTTTTATCAGGAAGATAATATTAATTTTGTGATATAGTATATTTATATAACTTATACAAGAACGTCGGAGTAAAACATACTACCCAAGTCAAAGCCTTGACCAAAAGCGTCCGTCCAAGCAACATCAATGCTCGCTGTAGGCAGATCATCCACATCAAACGCCGGATTTTGGCACTGCAGGCCAAACCACGACATAAACTCGGTGTCAATGTCTTCACCAGCCACATCGCTACTGTCAAAGCTGGCAAGCGTAACTTCTCCCAGCCTTTTGATGATTTGAGCGCTGCGCTCGCCTACTGACCGACTCCCCGCTATACGACGAAGAAGCGTTGCACACGATCTAATATTGAGCTCGGCTGCCTCTTTGGTTAATTCCTGGCGCAGCAGGGGACTAGCTCGCAAGGTGTAGGGCAATATCCCCGGAAGCGCTTCCGGGGAACTTGCCATTTCAAAGACTGATCCTCAGTGCCCCGGAATTGGGTGCGTTTACTCGTATTAGTCCATGTTCTTATCAGTTAAATAACCCACAGCTCCCTTCTTTGAGCTGCAGCGCATCTATCATCCATAGATATCAGACATCGAAACATACAATCCTAAACAACTAAGCCTAGCCGCAATGGGAAGTCTTCCTACATTGAGATACGCTCCAAAGGTCGGTGACAGGGTCGAAGAGCTCGACACCCCGTCACTGATCGTTAACCTTGACCTCATGGAGGCTAATATCAAGAAGCTCTTTGAGGTTGTGGGACCCAACGTCAACGTCCGTCCCCATCTCAAAACTACAAAGTGCGCAGCCCTAGCCAAAAGACTCGCAGCTGCAGGAGGCAAGGGTTGCTGCGTAGCCAAGATCTCCGAAGCCGAGGCCATCACCGATGCAGGATTTGAGGATATTCTTATCACGAGTGAGATTATCGGTCCAGCCAAGGTCAACAGGCTAGTCGAGCTCTTTAGGAGAAACAAGAGCATAAGGACCGTTATCGACAGCAACTACGGTGCATCGGCCATTAACGATGCCCTGTCTAAATCTGGAATTGCTGAGCCCATCAGCGTATGTCTCGACATCGACGTCGGCTCAAACCGCACTGGCGTCCAACCAGGAGAGCCAGTGCTTTCTCTTGCCAACCACATTTCCGGACTCAAGCATCTCAACCTCATAGGAGTCCAGGGATACGAGGGTTTTCTGCAGCAGAACCCTGATCGTGAGGTTCGCAGGGTCGGCTGTGCAAAGGCCATGAACACGGTTACCGAGAATGTGCAAGCTCTGCGCAAGGCCGGCCACAACATCCAGGTCGTCTTAGCTGGAGGATCAGGTACCTCAGAGTTTTGCTCTAAGCACTATATAGTGACAGAGCTACAGCCTGGATCATTCATATTTATGGACACCGACTACCGAGGCTCAATCGGCAACTACTACGCCAACAGTCTGACTGTATTGGCTACCGTCCTTAGCAAGCAGGGCGAGAGGAAGGTTACTATTGATACGGGCACCAAGTCGCTATCAACAGATAGGGGTCTGGCATCGTGCAAGGACCCGAGATATACTCACACCAACCGCGGTGATGAGCATGGCTTCCTCATGTGGGAGGAGGGCACACAAGCACTCAAGATTGGAGACCGCGTTGAGATGATCCCATGCCATATCGACCCTACTGTCAACCTACATGACCTTTACTATGCTTACAGGAACGGCATAGTTGAGGAGATCTGGAGGCTGGATTCCCGAGGGAAGGTTCAATAAGCAATTCTGATTTAACTTCAAGACTAAGAAACAAAGCAACATCTTGACAATAAACAAGCATAATTCTTTTCATTCATCTATTTCTATGTTCTGTACTGCAACGGGATTCTCTGGAAATGTCAATCAACTCCAGGTAATATCTCTGTGATGTTACTCTTCGCCAGCTCATTCGTAGCATCCAAAACCTCCACCATACGCTCTCTCGCAGCATTATTCTGGGAGTTATCAAGATTTGCTTTACCCATGTGTTCCAGAGCCACACAAACTAGTGACTCCATAAGCCTCTGTGCCAACTCTCCAGCATATCCGTGCTCGTAAAATGCGGGTGTCTCGTTGACTTCCAGAAGCCAAGCCACTCCGTTTGAATCAACCAGAAAGTCCAAAGCAAAAAGCTCAAAGCACTTATCGAGCGGAGTGAACTTGTCTGCCATGGTGTGGGCAGCTGCTCGTAGCAACTCTCCCGAGATGTCGCATGCCTGGTCGAAGACGTTGTTCTTCCAATCACCAGGGAGTAGATCATTAGGGATTCCCCAGAAGTTCCTCATGGATTCCTTGCTCGTGAATTCATCCTCTTCCTGGAGCGCAGTATTTGTCAATGAAGACTTGATGCTGGGATTCTTCCACGGAGGCTCGTAGTCTTGTAGAGCCAGCAAGGCCAGCATCTCTTTGAATACGTGCACCTTTAACCGACCCATTGCTAGCACGTAGGCTCTAACGTGCCACTTTCTGCCTTCTAGAGGTGGAATCGAGACGATGTATTGCTGAGCCACAAACTCTCGCAGCAGGGCTGATGGAATTCGTTCGTTTTCATCAATCACGAGGTCTTGTAACTTGTCCTCGTCTGATGCTGCGTTGACTGACAGCTTTCCAGTCGCGGTTATAATGGCGTCGAGTGAGTCCAGCCCAGGAGCTGACAGAGTTGGGTTGAAATTGTCTGAATCATCATCTTGTGGTTTCGAGTCAATAGTTTCGGCTTCTTCATCGGTCTCAATATCCTCTGAGATATCGGCAGCGAGCTCGAGGTTGCTCGCTAGCTCGTCGATGGTGCTGAATATTCGAATGCCATGACCGCAGTCGATCATGGCAGGCTTGAGAATCCACCAATCTCGTTCTGATGCATCTTTGTGCTCATTATCTTCCAGTGAGTACAGCAGAGTGAGGTCATCGGCAGCAGCCAAGGCATCGTCGACATATTCTGCATAGTCAAGGGACAGTTGCATAGTGGCTGGGACACGTCCTTTGAGCACCGTTTCAGGCCTCTTTGTGGTCCAGTAGTCAACTACATGGGCGAGATGATCCTTTCTGGCCAAGGCGTCGCTGTTGGGGTACGCATTGATGAGACCAGTATGGACTCTGTTCATTGCTGCGAAGTGTTGATTGAGTTGCCAGCCGTCGCACAACTGGAAGGCAGTATCTGCATCTTGTGGAAATTCTTTGAAGTCGTCGTAGAAAGTGGCATCTGGAACATGTCGTTGGATGCATGCTTTGACATGATTGTCCAGCCACGAATTTGCTCCCTTGATATACACTTGCATTTTGATTCGAAGGTGATACCAAAAGCCTTGCAGGTTTAACGAGTGATATAGCCTTCTTCTGGAGGGAGCGCAGCTTGACGGGGGATTTGAAGACGGGCGAGTCTCAGTTCCATATGGTCGACAACAACAATAGTCAAAGGCACCACCATCAAGTCTATGCTTGAGGGATAGAAGTTGAGGTTTTAGAGGCACAACTGAAATAAAATTCAAGAGTTTTTAAATGTCCTACGGAATCGCGACCCAACACTCGAGGGAAGTGCCAAGCAAAGCAGGGATGTTAGTTACCTAACCATGGCCCACCAGCATTATGATTTTGCAATAACACTATTGGACATGTCGTCTATTAACGTAAGCAGCATCATCAAGTTCATGATCTTGTCAAGAAAATGCATGATCGGTGTTGCGGTCACCGTTTCTTGTCAGGGGTTAGGTCAAGGCCCAAGCCTTGATCGTGATCGCAGTATCCTGGTCATTTATGGTATTTTCTTAGGAATAAAAAATCTTTTTTGTCCTTAGTAGACGCGTCGCGTGACACGAGTTTGCATCCCCTTGGTTGACCTCGCGACGCAATCCCACGCCATTTAAGTAGGATGTTTTCCTGTTTAGCATTGAAACTTTCACCCAAGTCAAAACACATCGAAATAACTTTTTCTTTGCACATTCATTCATTACCTTCATCAATTACTTACCCACCAATCTAAATATCTTCGACTTTGCGTAACCGCACCACGTAGCCTATGTTGACGAACAACCAGAAACCTGAGTGACATACCCAGATGGTTAAACTACTAGATGGCTAAGACTTTATACTTTAATAAAGCCGACGTTATCATAAGAATTTGGTGGCGGTTTCAGCTACCTTAGGTAAAATTAGAAAAACTTGTAATTCGATAGGTGACTGATACCTGAACCAGGAGCTATGAAAAATATAGAGACTGACATTGTAAGAGATGGACCGAAAGAGATAAATCAAAATAACCCGACTATACATAAATATTTTATCCTGGACTAAACATGGCTTAGGAAGTTTTTATGTTGTAAACTGTATGCCTAGCCCAATGGACGATGACAGGAGTCTTAAACGACTAGCAGCTGTGGAATGTTTGAAATCATTTAACTTTAACAATAGGAAATTTTCATTCATCTAATTCATTTAATCTGCATAACTCAAAATCCCTCATACCCTTGCCAGTGCAATCTGTCTATGCTGAGAGAATCTCCTTCTCAATAGCTTCTCCAAAGGTTTGTGTGCTTCCCTTTCCGCCAACATCTGCAGTTGTCACAGTAGGGTCAGACTTGGTCAGGACAGACTCAATAGCCTTCATCATGCCGTCTGCGGCATCCGTATAACCAAAGTGTGACAGCATCATCTGGCCAGCCCAGATCATGCCAATAGGGTTGGCGATTCCCTTTCCATAAATATCGGGAGCACTTCCGTGCACCGGCTCGAACAGACTGGGGAATTCCGCTGTAGGGTTGATGTTTGCAGAAGGCGCAATTCCAATGGTTCCTGTGCAGGCTGGGCCCAGGTCGGACAGGATATCGCCAAAGAGGTTGGATCCGACGATAACGTCAAAGATTTGAGGGCGCTGCACAAAGTGTGCTGTCAGGATATCGATGTGGTACTTGTCGACGGAAACATCGGAGTAGTTCTTGCTCATCTCAGCAACGCGAGTGTCCCAGTAAGGCATTGTGACGCTAATGCCGTTGCTCTTTGTAGCGCTTGTGAGCTTCTTGCGAGGTCGGCTTTGAGCAAGGTCGAAAGCATAGCGAAGAACACGGTCAACACCAACACGTGTCATGACAGTTTCTTGCATGACGGTCTCTCGCTCTGTGCCCTCGAAAATGATACCTCCGATGCTCGAGTACTCTCCCTCAGTGTTCTCGCGCACGATCCAGAAGTCGATCTCACCAGGCTTGCGGTTTGCCAGCGGCGAGGGAATGCCGGGCATCAGTCGGCAGGGTCGGAGGTTGATGTACTGATCAAACTCTCGGCGGAACTTGAGAAGACTTCCCCAGAGACTGACGTTGTCGGGGACTTGGTCGGGCATGCCAACGGCGCCAAAGTAGATGGCGTCGAACTTGCTGAGCGTGGCCTTCCAGTCATCGGGCATCATCTTGCCGTGCTTCTCGTAGTAGTCGCAGCTGGCAAAGTCAAACTCCTCGAACTCAAGGGCGAGGTGGAACTTTTGGGCTGCGGCTTTGAGGCATCTCACGCCCCAGGGCATGACCTCTTTTCCGATGCCATCGCCGGGAATGACGGCGATCTTGAGTGTCTTTTGGGTCATTTTGGTGAAAGTGAGAAGGTTATCAGACTTGAATACTCTTTGAAGATGAGAAGTTCTGATAAAATAGAGAAGAAGAAGACGTGTTAATGATGTTTGGAAACAATCCTAGGAGGGTTCATGGTCATATATAGAGGCTGACGATATCTATCTGAGGAGTAGTCGGACAATGAAACTCCGGGTTTATGGCGCTAAGCCTGAAATGGCAGCCACCCATGGAGATCTACGGCGGACAAAGAAATGTCCGCCCAGTTTTGGTAAATCTTGTCACGATAGTCCCGATGTAGGACGGACCCAGCCATGCCATCTCTTGGCTATCAGCAACGATTGTCTAGATACTCAAATCACAATCTCCCAATCTCATTTCAAAAACTCCAAAATGGCGGAAACAACTTCATCCGGTGCATGCTCAGGAATATAGTGTCCCGCACCAACACTATGGCCCTTGACCGGCACTCCAGCCTCCGTCACCTCCTCCCACTCCTTGATAGCATCAAAGCTCTTTTCAATAACCCCGTACTTCCCCCACAGAACAAGCAAAGGACTCTTAATCTTGCGCCCTTTCTCCAGATCCTCACGCGCCTCGTCCAAGTCTAGCGTCGCGCTAGCTCGGTAGTCATTGCACATTCCATGCACCGTAGCCCAATCCTCCAATGCCTTGGCATAGATATCAAAACACTCTGGCGCAAAAATCGACAAGTTTTCCTTTTGGCGGCCGCCCATGAACAACTCTGCCAGTTCTCTGGGCCGCGCCGTGATGAGTGTCTCTGGAAGCGGTTCTGGCTGGATCAGGAAGAACCAGTGAAAGTACGACTTGGCAAAGTCAAAGTCTGTCTTCGTGTACATGGGCAATGTAGGGCAGATATCAAGCAGGATAAACTTTCGAATGCGTTCTGGATAGTCAACAGCCAGTTTATGCGCAACTCTGGCTCCGCGATCATGCGCGCAGACGAAGAAGGACTCGGTATGGCCTAGAGCGTCCATGACATCGATGCAGTCACGGGCCATGGCGCTCTTGGCGTATGCTGAAACTCCCTCACGCTTGGATGACTGTCCATAGCCTCGTATATCGATAAGAACGATTGTGTACTTGTCGAGGACTTGAGGGACTACTCGATGCCAGATGTGTAGCGTTTGGGGAAAGCCGTGGATGAGAAGCAGCGGTGGCTTGGAAGACGATACATCGCCGCTCTTTAAACCGTTGATAGTAACGTCCGAGTTGGACTTTGTCTTGATGGAGAAAGGCTGAAAGTCTTTGAACATTTTGAGCTTGAGTCTTGTTGCTGTCAACTAGAGACTAACTGCTGGCTGTAAAAGATGAATTCATGAGCTTCCTTGCACGACGGCGTCATCAATACTGCCGGAAGTGAGGGTCTATGACGGGTTTTAGTTACACCGACTGCGTCTTCTACCCGAGATAAATGCGTCGAAGTATTTGCGCAGCGGCAGGGGAGTAGCATATCCTGAGTTACTGGAAATAACAGCTAATAAATTTAGCCGCATCAGCAGAGGAATATTTTCCCGCTTGAAGCTACGGGTAAATTTATTGCGTCGCGTCCAACGTGCCCCCTCACATTTGCATTGATGCCAAGTTGTTTGCTATCCCATGACTTGTCCACACGATACAGTTCATGCGAGCTATATTATAAAAACTAGACGCTTTAGCATTGATAGTTGGGTTTCGATAACAAGGTCAAGTGTGATCATATGTTTTTTTTTCTGGTCTAGACTGAGGCTGATAGTGAAGTATCTGGGTTGATCCTAGTAAACTGAGGGTATTTGTCACCATGCCACATTCACTGGCGTTTGATATAAAAATCATTAGGCATGAAGCCTTACTTAAGGTTTCTTTGATATTTTGAAGAGGCTAAAGCGGTTATCAAGCTTTCTAGAGTGTAGGGTAGTGGCTGGATAATTGATACCGCTGCAATTACACGCAGTGTGTGAGCAGGGAGCAGAATGAGCATGGGACCTGATGTCATCCCAGAAGGGTTTGATGTTTACAGAATATTATCAGGATATATTTGGTTTTGTGAGCTCTATCACGTCATAAAACATGCGTACTAATGTTCGAAAACAAAGCCGATATTACCTGTATGTCAAGCTCTGGCTAAATCAAAGGCACAGTCAGATGATGCTATAAAAGCTCGATCATATTGAAGTGGCAAAGTTTAACACCTAACCTGAACATGATACCAGGAAGTGGTGTCGATATGACCATTTCGTAGTTGGTCGATCTTCGCAGCCGAGCTACGCCTGCAAGGATCATACAGTTAGAGAATGTAATGCAGCTTTAAGCTTGATCCAGCGGATACACTGTCTAACTGCTACACGATCGAACTAGAACCGGGTGAACGGTGACAACGACACAGACGAATGAAGATCATGCACAAGGTCTGGAGGCAAGGGCCCGCTGCATTGCATCGACTAGACGTACAACAGGGGGGTTTAAATACAGACAATGGCGTTTTGGGCGCACCCGTCTGTTTGGTTGACTGCTGCACCCAATCTAAGGCCTGCATCAAGCACCCGTGGTGCAAGGAACAGCTAAGACAAGCCCAGCCGGCAAGGTTGATGGTGGATGGATCGCCCGAGGAGCTGGGCTACGGAGATGGCGTCGAAGAATGCCCAGGGCAGAACGGTCGAGATGACGGGAAGCCCCGAATATGCCAGCTTGGCATTCGGTATCCGGAGCTTGGCAATTCTGGCATGCGGCAATGGTTGCCGATGATGGGTGATGTGATGGAAGAGTGAGGTTGAGGAGAGGCAGTGGCGATGATTATCACGGGCGAGAATGCATGATTGCGTTGAATGAATAGTAATCCTGAAGATGAGAGGTTCTAGGTTGAGATCGATGGAAATCAATTTATCCTAGATCATGGAATAAAGTATCACGAGTATGATTCAGGCGTTGGATTGAATTAATGCTAACTCTAGAAGACACCGAGAGTACGGTTCAGCTGATAAAAAGCATGCAGTAGTAAATAGTCAAAATCTCAAAATCGACAAGCAATCCTGGGTGATAAAGCGAACGATACTCAAGACGCTGAAATGTCATATCAGACCAAGAACCCAAAAAAAAAGCAATAGCCCCCAATCAACTGGAAAGCTCCCATTAGCGCGAGATAGTTTCTGGGGTCCATCTTCCTATGAGAAGTCTCCATTTCCCCATGTGGCCGTTTCAAGTGGCCATGGCTCGTTTATGCGGGGAACTCAGACTACAAGGGGGCGTTGACGAGAAAAGGGCCTCGATCTACGATCCATCTTTTGCAGCCAGAACTGAAGCCATGGAAGAGTCTAACCAGGATGAGAGACCGACGGTGGAGCAGTCTCTGCTAACGGGCGACGTTCCGTGATGCTCCTCAGCTAATGATATACGGCATTGGGTAAGGAAGTCCGGAGCTTATCACCAATATCTAGCAATCAGGACGCGTAAGGATGCACGTGCATGGCGCGCGTTGTGCAGGGCTTTAAGCACGAGGAGTATGGTTCACATTAAGCTTCAAAAGCTTATCCTCCAAGTGTGAAAAAGCTAATTGACCAAGTTGATCAGGCCTCTTTTTGGAGCACGCGACTCCCACGATGCCTAGGAATCAGCTTCTGCGAGTCAACCCCAAGGGACTCGATTTCCAAGACGGCGCCACGTCTTGGCTAGATGAGAAATCTCTTGTCCCGCAGCTGTAGTGTAGTGTTGGAACCCGAATGTTCCCCCAAAGATGACCCATGTGGCGTAGACATCCATGCAATGCAGAACGTCAGAAATTGGCCAATCAGGAACGCCATTCGTGGGTTGAGATGTCGCACGTGGGGTAGATAAGCATTCTCATAGGGTTATACATATGCTTAATGTTAGTCTTTCCGAAGCACAACAAGCCCAAGACACACCCGCAGGGTTGACCAAGACCCTGCGAGCCTGGCCCAAAGTGGTAAATGAGCGCGTTTGACGCTCCCCTTCGCTGTGGCGTCTGTCCCAGAGTAATCGGTAGCCTGTTCGTCTCACCGAAGCACGAAACATGAGCTTCTGGATTCCGTGTAGTGCAGACCCAGACTGTGGGACAGGGACTTTTGGCTTTTTTTCTTCTTTCTTTCCACCCCTGTTGACTCGAGACTTTGATGCTGTGTTTTGCGTCTGCAGAAACATTTAAAGTCTCCCTCTGAGAAGCCCCGAAAACACTCCTTTTTTCTCCCTTGCTCGAGCATCCCTTTCCTCCCCTCTCTACTTCAGCCAAACAAGCAAGCAATTCACTGCTTAGCTGCTGCCCTCGCTACAGAGACTACTTGGACTTTTTCCCACCTTGTCCTGTCTTTGATCAACCCGCCAAGAAAAGTCTCCAACCAGCAGTCACAATGGTTCTCGAGGCTTACACCTACGTCTTCGCCATTGGCACGTGCTTCGCTCTGCTTGAGGCCTACAACAACGGTGCCAGTATGTTACCCTCCAATGACGTATCTCGTGATGATTGATCATTGACACCTATTCCTTACAGACGATGTCGCCAACGCTTGGGCTACCAGCGTCTCATCCCGCTCCGTCACATACCGAGGCGCCATGGTCCTCTGCTGCATCTTCGAGATGCTAGGAGCTCTGACCGTCGGCGCCCGAACCGCCTCGACCATCAAGAACGGCATCATCCCCATGGAGGCCTTCCGTGACAACGCCGGTGTCCAACTCCTCGCCTTCGCCTGTGCCTCAGCTGGTGCTTCTACATGGGTCATGTGGTGCACCAAGCACAACGCCCACGTCTCGTCCACCTACTCGCTCATCTCGTCGCTCGCTGGTGTCGGTATTGCTACTGTTGGTGCTAGCCAGGTCGAATGGGGCTGGAACGGTGGCCAGGGTCTCGGTGCTATCTTTGCTGGTCTTGGTATGGCTCCCGCCATCGCTGGATGCTTCGCTGCCACCATCTTCCTGCTTGTCAAGTTCACTGTCCACGTCCGCAAGAACCCTGTTCCCTGGGCTGTCTGGACCTCGCCCTTCTTCTTCCTCATCGCCGGTACCATCTGCACTCTCTCCATTGTCTACAAGGGATCTCCTCGTCTCGGCCTCACTGAGAAGCCTGCCTGGTACATCGCCTCTGTGACACTGGGTGTTGGCTTCGGTCTCTTCTTCCTCTCTGCCCTCTTCTTCGTTCCCTACGTCCATGCCGTCGTCATCAAGAAGGACTATACCCTCCGCTGGTGGAACGCCATCCAGGGTCCTCTTCTCTTCAAGCGCCCTGCTCCCCCGGATGCCGAGAACGCTCGTGTCCCCAACTACGCTGTCGTCCAGCACGGTCCCGAGGACGACTCTATCTCTCAGGTGTCTGAGGAGCACAACCCCAAGAAGGTCAGCGACGATGAGATCACCCCCGCCACTGCTGCCAGCTCCGAGAGCAACGAGAAGCGTCACCTCAACCTTTCCGAGTCGACCCAGGAAGACTACCAGAAGATGGTCAAGGAAGCCGAGGATCGCCACCACGCCAACCTCCGCAAGGGTAAGGGTCCTCTCGCCTGGGCTATGCGCACTCTCCACGCCAACCCCATCGGTGCCGGCTCCATCCACGAGACTCACAACTTGATTGCCCTCGTCAAGCGTGTCCCCGCTCAGATTGTCGTTGCTCTTCTCTACGGTGCTCACTACGACATCCACACTGCTCAGATGGGTATTGAGGCTACTCCCGAGGGTCGCCGCATGGCCCGAGTCTACGAGCATGCTCCCAAGTACTCCAACGAGGTTGAGTTCCTCTACTCTTTCGTCCAGATCATCACTGCCTGCACTGCCTCTTTCGCTCACGGTGCCAACGATGTTGGTAACGCTGTCGGTGTCTGGGCTGGTATGTACGCTGCTTGGTCCACTGGCGTGCCTGCTGAGAAGAAGGCCGAGGTCCCTCTCTGGCAGATTGGTATTGTTGCCGCTATGATCTGCATTGGTTTCATCACCTACGGTTATAACATCATGAAGGGTAAGCAACTGATACACAATTCACTTTCAAGAACATTTGCTAATTCGCAATAGTTATGGGTAACAAGATCACCTACCACTCCCCCAGCCGTGGCTCTTCCATGGAGATGGGCGCTGCCATCACCGTCCTCGTCTTCTCCCAGTACAAGCTCCCTGTCTCTACCTCCATGTGTATCACTGGTGCCACAGTTGGTGTTGGTCTGTGCAACGGCAGCTTGAAGGCCGTCAACTGGAAGCGAGTTTTCCTCCTCGTCTTCTCCTGGATCATGACCATCCCCATCGCCGGTCTTATCGGTGGATGTCTCATGGGTCTTGCCCTCAACGCTCCTCACTTTTGAGTGATACTATAAAATTTTGAGATTATTTTCACTCATTTTGATGGAGGGGGTACGGAAATAGAAGAGCAGGTTTGAATATTTATAGAGATACCAAGGTCAAGAATACACGGCACTATTATCTAAGACTTTTAATTTACGATGACGTTCATTACTATATTTTTTTATTGCTTCTGTGACGATTATAGAGAGATCAGCACAGGATCTTACCTGAAAGTAATAACTTGATATATCTGCTTCAGCCGCATGATATCCATTCCTCTTGGCAGGCACCCTTGTGAAAGCGGTAGTCTTGGCAACTCTTTGACTTCTTGGCGTCTTAACCCCACCCCGCGGGTTCATCTCTCTGGAAACGTGCACTTTCTTGGCTATAGTGGCGTCGAAGTAACGTCACTTTTGGAGTTTTGACGAAGGCCCAAGAACCTGGTCAACGCATTTCCAATACCAGTCAGACGGCTCTCAGTATTATTACGCCAACCGAATATCAGCCTCAACACCTAGCCAATGTTTCAAATCAACAGGTATTCTCTCATAGGTTCAGAGAATCGTTTTCAATGAAGCACAGCTTTAGAATCTCTTGACAAGTGTCATTCCACTTTCTTTGATGATTATTCAAAGTACAATTGTTTATCCACGGCGGGAGAACAGATATAACAGGCGCATTGTTTATTCATAAAATCAAGATTAATATTAAACTCAAAGTAAACACCGTGCTAACTCCTATAAGCAAAGCGAGCCCTCAATCCCATTAGATCTCGGTGCCGAAAACTCCACCGTTGACCATTACATCGCTTTTACCAGATCATTGACACCACATCTGAACAGGAACATCAGTCACCTGGTCCAAAACATCAAAGTCCATGCCCCATTGCCTGAAGCTGACAAAAATCATATCTAAGGTCTCAAGCTCCTCCTTGACCCAGTCCTCATCAGCCAGTCGGGGGATATCAGGCACAGCAGACTGCTTGACGAGTGAGTCGGCAAACTGGACATCAATATCGAGTCTCTGGAGCTCCTTGGCAAGTTGGAGACCAGGAGAGTTGACAATATGGTCCTGTCCCGCCTTGAAGCCCATACCAACAACCAAGACGCGCTTCTTCATGTCGATACCAGAGTCTCGTCGCTGGAGCTTTCCATTGCCCATGAGATCGCCAACGATTCTCTTGGCCATGTCTGCAGGACGCTTGTTCATCTTTTCGGCACAAGCTTCGAGGAGAGGGAATTCGCAGTTGGAGAGGAGGTAGTAAGGGTTGACGGGAATACAGTGGCCACCAACACCCAAGCTGGGAGTGTAGGGCATGTATCCGAAGGGCTTGGTGGCAGCAGCGCTGGAAACCTCGAAGGGATCGATACCAAGACCTCGGCAGGCATCAGCCATCTCGTTGGCGTAGGCAATGCACATCATTCGCTGGCAGTTCTCGTAGAGCTTGCACATCTCAGCAACTTCTGGCTTGGAGACTGGGACAATACTGTCAAAGACTCGGCTGTAGAGGCGAACGACGGCGTCAAGAGAGCCAGGGATGACATCGTCGAGTCCGGAGACAACCTTGGGGATGGATCGCATGGGAGGTTCAACTCGGCCGGGATCGATGCGCTAATAGATGTAAGTATATGATTGTGGTTGAGAGTCAGATGTAGAGCTTACCTCAGGAGACATTCCAGCGAACAGACCTTTGGCCTTTGCAATAGGACCAAGCAGTGTACGGGTCAAGCCAATGGAGACAGAGCTCTCAATGACGACTGTGCAGCCAGGGCGAGCCCACTGCTCAACTCTAGCCAAGGCACTGCGCAGATAGGACAGATCGATAGACTTGTCAGATCGAAGAAGAGTAGGGACCGAGATGAGGAAGTGGGTGGCTTTGGCAAGGTCGGACTCATTTGAGGTGAAAGACACGTTGCATCGTGTCTTGAACTCACCCCGAAGGAAGTTGAGTCGGTCTTCGCTGATGTCAAAACCCATGACTTCGTACTTGGAAGAGAAGGAGTCAACAAGCCCAGTGCCAACAAAGCCAACACCTATGACTGCGACTAGAGGAGTAGACTCAGTAGGTGTGATGATGGGCTTGACAGAGGAGGCTTTGTTGGACTGCTTGCGTTTAGGCTCTGCAGGAGTAGCCTTGCGAGGGGCAGACCTCTGGACGAAATTGGCAACGATAGGCATAGTTGTGGAGGTGTGAGAATATAAAGAGGTGAGGTGAGGAGAAGAAGAGTGCTGGGAAGCTGAAGAAGCTGTTGAGAGATGATTGTGATAGTAGTGACGAGATGCAAACTGGGTTGCCGAGATCTATCTTCTTATAGATCAAGTCTTGATACTGGAAGGATACTGATATCGAGTCTTCCAGTGTACCATCTTGATACTAGGCAATGAAGAAGATAGCCTCGATCAAATTCCTATTACTTGCGGTTTCTGGCATAGTCAACGATGGTCTCCAATCCATCTATCGACCGAAAACTCTTTCCTAAAGGAAAACAGCGATCAGATTTCCCAAAGAGGTATTAAATCACGCCATCCATATCACTAGGAAAGTCCCGCAGCCATAGTGCAGTGGGAGGTGTTGCCACCAGTAGACGGCTCGAAGAGCGGCTCATGCATTGGGGTTAGTAGTGGCCGAGTTAGGAATGTTGAGCTTGGAAGAGCCAATCCTATTACATGCCGCTAATTGTGGCACTAAACATCTCGGCAGGCTCAAGATCTTTCTCTGTAGCTCGGCGATGGGATCCCTACGGCGAGAGCCGCACTGACTGGAGGCACCATGGTTAAGAAACGGGGGAGGTTGTCTGCACTACATAATTGTCTAAATGTACTTACTGATATATTCAAAAGGAAGTAGGAAATAAGACTAAAAATAAGGCACTTTTCTTGACAATGTCTTAAACATTCAGACTAGTGTAATCGATCATAGTCCATTTTTTATTAGCACAATGGATTGCATGATACCCAGATCCTCGCCTTGGGACAAGTCAAGCTATGCTAAGCTTTAAGCGCTTTGCCAAGGCAGAGAGCACCATATTTCAACGTAGGTCCCACCATCAAAGACCGTTCTCATCGTCTCTCAAATGGCGCAATATAGAGTTTCCTCTGGGGGTCGCTTAGCACTACCGAGGTTGCATCACATATCTTCCGCCTTGGAATGATCTGGCGCGATGCTGACCTCCAACGAAGCTTTTGCTGGGAACGGAGATCGGCAGCTGTGCCTGGCATATGCACATGGCAGCCATCACTGGTGATCCCTTTCTCGTATGATTCATGGTTAAGCTCTCGGTACCATGTGGTAGCGAAGGGTTCTAGAGTCAGTCTCGAGCTTGAGGGGAGGTTGCCAAGCTTTAAGCTTGGCATGTTTCTCTTGATACATCACAACGGGCAGAAAAGAACAGGTTCTCGAAATACTATTCACGTACGATACCAGATTTATTCCACGTGATGATTTAGATAGTATTTACCTCTGTCATCGGAATAACCTCCTCCCTACAGGGTGTTGAAAGGCTTAGTTAGCGGACGTGGCAAGACACTTCAATCTCATGGACGTGCTGATGACGCTTAACGAGACATTAACAAACATGGTCGTCATAAACATGGACCAGATCTAGGCCCCGGACGGCATACCTGGCAGTTAGATGCTCGTAATCAAATCCAATAGCTAACGGGGTGGCACGCGGGACAAAAACGCCCAGTCCGGAGGCGTGAGGAATGCTAGACACAAATAAACTGACACATATTTTTGCCGCCTTTGAAAAGGCAATGATCAACAACCTCGAATTGGCCGAGAATTTCTCATGGACTTGTTCTTTGGTATTACCAACTTCGGCCATGATCCCCATGAGCTGCCATGCAAGCGCCATCGTGTATGGAGTATTGGTTACCAGTAAAGGACATGGTTCCGTCCGCAGGCCTGAGTGACAGGAATTTGGTTTTGGAACTACCAGTGGGTGGGTAGACAGGGGGTAACCCGAGGACCTTCTGATATTGACATTTGTCCAGGTAATAACCCTCGATTTGTATCTCATGTCTTTGATCTTTTCCTGTGAGCTTTCGGTTGTTCCAAGCCAATCTTTCAGCTGCCCATACCAACGCAATGGCTGCTATGGACTTTCGAGTCAGGAGTGCCTCCCTCTCTTACCCATCAGCGAGGATAGACGCTATCAATGACCTGGAAAAGAACGTGGTCACAGTCTCTACTCTCCAAAGACCAACTGTCGAACGTACCAAGTCCTGGCAAAATTCTTCCTTCTCTTCCACAGCTGAGACAGTAGTTGGTGATGATGAGCCAACACTACCATCAGAAAAGACGAAAGCCCTTTTGTTTACTCTCCATGTTACTGCAGAGGAGCCCCCTTCACATCCCACTCCTGGAAAAGTCATTGAAGAGCCATTCTTCCCATCACCAACAAAGGATCACACTCCCCTCTTCACTCTTAAAGTATCACCAGAAAGAGCCCCTTTGCACGCCGTGGACGTCCATGATGTTGACGACGACGTTTGTCCACTGCAGCAAGACCCTAAGAAAGACGGTGTTGTTGTCTCTGTCACTGAGAAGCCTATCGAGGAGTCTCATGTCGGCACGATGGACACTGCGGAGACATGCGGCTATCCAGAAATTGAAGACCCTATCGACCCTGCCCGCATCCTCTCTCCTCGGGATCTACGCAACCAAAGAATCGCCTTCTTGGGCACCATCATCTTCATCAACATCTGCATGACATGCACCGCCTTCTTTGGAAAGAAGAGTAAACTTGTCTTTATTGTTATTCTTTTTGTCAAGAGCAAGGATTTCCTCTCGGCTATCCTCTCCCCTACTGGCATGATGTGCCGCGCTATCTATCACAAATTCTACCCACAAAAACCAGTAAGTCGACGGTGGATACTCTCGCTGATACCCGCCTACTCTGAGAGCGAGGAGCAGATCGTCAAGACAATCTTCTCTCTTCGAGACAATGGTGTCGAGCCCCATCGTCAGGTCATGGTCGTCATTCTAGATGGCAAGCCTCGAGATGTGCGATCACACATGACGAGAATGGTCCGCGAGTTTCAACGGCCTTACGTCTCCCTCAAGTGGAAGAAGGGTGTTCTGAACGTCCTTGCTGGGTTCATGGAGGATGTACCTGTCATTGTTATTGAAAAGGTCAAGAACGCTGGCAAGAAAGATTCCCTCATTTTATGCCACGACCTCTTCAACTACCCCCGAGACAACTCTCCTCTCTACACAAAACTTCTTCGCAAGGAGATGTGGGATGACATTCTTCCTGAGTTGACAAAAGGCGAGGACTTCAAAGGCTTTGACATGGTCTTTTGCACGGATGCAGACTCGACTATCTACAAGGGAGCCGTTGCTCTATTGGCCAACGCTATTGCCAGGGATGAGAATGCTATCGCTGCTTGTGGTCTTGTTCTGGTTGAGCTTGAGCCCGGGTATGAATGGTCATTCTGGAATTTGTACCAACAGTTTCAGTATACCTTTGGACAATATGTGAGACGAAGAGCCGAAGGTTTTGTCGGAAAAGTCACATGTCTTCCAGGGTGCATTACTATGATCGCTGTAAGACCAGAGATGGCTGGAGCAATCCGCAAGTATGCTGAGCCTGTCACTGGATATCTCGTTGTTTCTCATCAGGTCCAGTACCTTGTAAGTCCACACGTCAATGGCAGGCCTCACAGTTTTACTAACTTGCAATCTAGGGCACAGACAGAAGGCTCACATACTCAATGCTTTCACAAGGCAAACACCTTCGGACGCTCTTTGTACCAGACGCTGTTAGCGAGACGGTAGCACCTCAATCCCTCTTCCACTATCTAAGCCAAAGACGTCGATGGGGCTCTAACGCATACTTCAACAACTACTTCTATCTCGCAGGCGAGAAGATGATCCCCCTCACCAGGATTGCAGCTTCTATCGAGGTCATCCGCCTTAGCTTGGTCTACTACCGTATCCTCAACACGGCCTTGTTCATTTCGAGCTGTGTACGCCACATCAGCGCCCTTAAGCTAGTGCCGATGCTGGTAGTTGGTCAACTTCCTTCGGTCTGGTTCTTTTTCTCTATACTTCTCGAACCTGAACTACGGAGAAGAGGGCACAAGCTTATGATTGGATACTTTATCAACAAGTGCATCTCGCCTTTTATGAGTGTCATCATTTTTACCAAAGTTGCTTTGAACCTTGGCAGTCAAGGTAAGAATCGCAACCCTTTCTCTTACCTGACGAAACTAACACAATTCTTAGTTTGGGGTGTATCTGGAGTCACGGCGTCCTCTGCCCCTGCAGCAGCAGCACCCGCCACTGAGGTAGAAAAACCAGTGATAGATGAGCTTTCAGCAGCTGAGAGAGGGGAGGTTATTCAATCAAAACAACAAGATGTGGCGGAAGCCACCAAGCCAGATCGCTGTCATATACAAAATGGGCGTGGTGCTTATAATGACATAGAATAGAGTTAGAGCAAGAGATGGCATACATCACATCGTCTTTAGGAATCCATAACCACGATGCCTTCATCATTTTTGGACACACAATAAGTAATGCTAATAGTCTTAGAGACCATGGTACATTCTTAATCATCAAGCATTATACAGCATCACTGTGCACCCTCACTATTAGCAAGGCTTTGCTCCGCGCTAGGCTGTGAGTTTTACTATTGCAACAAAATTGGTTTGCTCCATTGCCAAGTCTACTAGCTTCTGCAGTGATCCATCGGCGAACTTCACTCAATCACCATGGCCAAGACCCTGCAACAGTTATAGCGCTGGTCTAGGTCTTGATGTTCATCCTACTCTAGTTCTTATCTTGGCGATTTTTTCAAAACATTCTTCGATATTAGTGTGAGCGTTAGTAGTCTTGGTATAAACTGAGTTTGCCGAAGGGTCACGTCTCCGGAGAAGGACCGGGGCTTTTTCGTATATCGCTAAGCAAGTGATCCTGGCTATGAGCCGCAAGTGCATATTCGATCAAGACATGTTATAGCCGATTATGTTAGTCCTTTGCCTTCCTGAGACTGCTGACGTCAGTTTGTACCTCGCGTAAGTGGTGGCTTTATCGTCCGAGCCGCCTCCCCGTATCGGACGTTGCATCTAGATCAGCCATATCCGGACGTCATACATTCCATTTACGTGGCTCGAGGAACAAGGTTCTGAGCCCTTTTTCAAGCTAACTCGGCCAAAGGTGCTAGTAAACTGTATAACCGATGACAACCATTTCCAGAATAAACGCCATGGTTAGGCCTGGACCAGTTCGGCACATTCCAGCTGTACGGTTTTCCATATCCTGTATTGTCTTCCACAAAAGCATTATATAACTCCAAGCAATGGCACTAGTAGAGCTTTCATAGTCACCGGTCGAAAACTTCCACTTTCGGATCTTTACCGATGCCTCTCCCTCGACAGTGCTTTTCTCGCTGGGCCATTTTCTCCATCGTGTGTTGTTTCATTATTGTTGCCATTACAATCATTTGCAGCACTTATTTCACCCTGGCTAAAAGAAACCACCATGTGTTCGACTGGACTGCCATTGCAAGTCCTCGAGGTGATAAACTTCCTGACTTTAGCTTCTGTGGCTATCACGAGTCGGCGATAATCCTCCCCATTGAGACCATCCCGAATATTACCTTGTCGTTGAATAATACTTCTGATGACGTGACTTCAGTCATACAGAGAGCTATTGACAGTATTGCCTCTTCTGGTGGGGGCTCTGTTATCCTACCTGCGGGTCGATGGCCTATTGCAGCAGGCATCAACCTGAGCAGCAACGTCGTGGTGACGGGCTCCGGGGACAGTGAGACGGTTCTCGTGCTCCACGAACGACCATCTGAGCCCGTATTCACACTTGGGCCATCTACCATTGCTACCAAGCCCAAGTATGGGTTCCGGTCAAACATCACCAACAATTATATCCCTATTGGCTCTTCTGCTATCAATGTTCTGAACAGCACTGGATTCTTGGTGGACCAGCTCGTATATGTCTCGAGAAACGCTACAGAATCTTGGATCAGAGCCAACGGCATGGATGATTTGGTGAGAGGTGGCGCCTCACAGACCTGGATACCGGTATGTCCCCTCTGCCTTGCTTTCAATATCAACATGGTGCTAAATTGAACCAGGAGAACAAGAGAATCCTATCACCTAACCAGATAAGCTCTATCTCCGGCACCAACATCACCCTCAAAACACCGTTGACGGATAACCTTGACTCCGACTACGTTCAACCAGAGCTTATAGTCTACACCCCGCCAGAAGTCAATGGAGAAATGGGCGTACAGAACCTTGGAATCGAGATTCCTGACACTTGCTCTGGGACCTCTCTAAATGACGAACTTTGCAATAGTGCTGCTGTCTACTTTCCACCTTGGACTGTTGATAGCTGGGCTTGTGGATTGACACTCAAAGGCTTCAACTTGTTCTTTAGAGTTGCTCAAAATGCTGGTCGAATCACCATCCAGAACAGCACGATGAATCGTGATAAGGATATTGAAGGCAGTGCACTTCCTTTTGATATCTCCATTCAAGGTTCACAGATTCTAATACAGGACTGTGAGCAAGTCGGTTCACCTGACGCCCGATGCTTTTCAGTGGCGACAGAGTCTCTGACTCCAGGTCCCAACGCTGTCCTTCGCCATAAGACAACGTCTGATGTGCAGACCATCTATCCCCATGCAAGATGGGCGCATGGTCTGTTGGTGGAAGAGACTTCAGTTCGGACGTATTTTGTAAATCGAGGTATCAAAGGCACAGGTCACGGATGGTCCGTTAACGCTGGTGTTGGTTGGAATATTGGTGGAGATGTTGACGCCGAGTCTCCGCCACTTGGCGTGAATTGGTGTATTGGTTGTGGAGGAAAGGATAATCATCCAACAGGGAACGCTACATTTATTCGCTCTGGAGAACGGATGAAGCCTGAGAGCCTGTTTATGGCACAGTTGGAAAGGCGAGGGGTGTATAGATACCCTGAGGGGGATGACGAATGAAGCATTTTGCTTTGATGTTACTACAGGCTTTGGCATCGAATGATGGAATTAATTATTCATAATCGAGAGACTTAACTATGTTAATGAGCACAGTTGCTATGTGAAGATTCCACCCAGGTATCTAAGTCATTAATCACGAGTAACCACCCTTGTTGCAGCTCTACTCACGCTGGTTCAAATTCAACGCTACCCTACGAATTGAGAGTATACAAAGATGATTGTAAATTTTTCACTGACAGGATGGGTAAATGCGGTGGCAGTATATGAATTGTAAATATATACATCTTCTCGTTACTTGTATCTAGGTAGTGAAATACTTCATTATACGTTAAAAGCTAATAAAAACACTCATTCTTCCACGTCAATTAGGCATGGGAAATCTGCACCTGGTCCTTGGGGTCGTGCATAGCCTGCTCGACAAAGACTGTGTGCCACTTGCCAGTGACAAGCAATCTGGTCGTCTCTTTAACACCCTGCCAGTTCTCCCTGACAATATCCATGGTAGGACGTTGAAAGACGAGATCAATCTCCTCAAGGGTCTTGTTCTTTGTCTCGGGCATGAAGAAGATCTGGTAGATCTCGCCGATAAAGGCGATACCACCGTAGAATCCGAGAGCAAGACCGGTCTTGGTCATGGCATCCTGCATGGCAGAGAAGTTGTAAGTGACAACGAAAGAGGACAGGAAGAGAAGAGCATCGGAAGTGGTCATGCCGTAACTTCGAAGGTAGGTAGGGTAGACCTCGGAGGGAACGACCCAGGTCAGACAAGCGTATGAACCGAAGAAGCCCATGTAGATGACCAAACCAGGCAGGTAAAGACCCAAGACAGTTGAGAGCTGCGACTCAACATCGAACTGGTAGCTGATGCCAATGAGAACCAAGCCGATGAAGAAACCGGGAAGCATGGTAATGGCCCAGAATCGACGGCCAAATCGCTCCATAAGGAAGATAGCAGGGATAGTGCCGAGAAGGAGGGAACCACCGCCAACGAGAGACATGTAGTTGGACTTCTCATCGTCGAAACCGACTTGGCTCATGAGAACAGACATGTAGTACATAATGGCGTTGACTCCGGTAAGCTGTCCCAGGAGAATCATAATGTTGGCGTAGACGAGCGCGCGACGGGCGCGAGGCTCGGTGAAGAAGTCCATCCAGGGGAAACGGTGATTCTTGGCACCCTCGGAGACTTCGTTTTCTTCCTGGACGACGGCGGCGCTCATGACGTAGAACTCCTCACGAGACTCGCGATCTGCGATACCACGCATGCGTTTCCAGACCTTGTAGGCTTCGAGATGCTTCTTCTGGTGGATGAGGAAACGGGGGCTCTCGGGGAGGAAAAGCATGCTGTTTGTAATTAGCGATGATCGTTGGTTTGAGGCACCGAGAGACTTACCCGAAGAACATGATAGTAGAGAACAGAAGCGAGGAACCAAGAATGATGCGCCAGTTACCGGGGACCTTGAGAAACATGGCACCTACAGCATATCCAAGAACCTCACCAAGAGCAATGTTAAACTGATACAGAGACACCAAGTTTCCTCGGATTCTTCGCTCGACGGTTTCAGCCACGTAGACGGGGACGGTACCACCCTCGAGACCGACTCCAAGACCAAGAATGACTCGCGAAGCGACAATCATACCTGACCGATTAGCCTCATATTCCAGAGAGTGAAGAGGCGGTTGACTTACCAAAGTTGATAGAGCCGGCTTCCAGAGCAGCACCAATAGTGTAGAGAATAATAGAAATGATGATGGCGCCCTTTCGGCCAAAGTACTCGTTGGCAGGAGACAGGAGAAGTGCACCGCCAACAGCTCCAAGAGGCATACCAGAGTTGACAAGACTGTTCTCGCGATCGTCGAGACCAAGATCCTTGGGCAAGTAAAGGTTGGCACCGGAAATAAGACTCTGGTCGAGACCGGAGAGAAGACCACCCATACTGGCAAAAGCGACGAGCAGCCAAGTAAAGTGCTTGGGGTTAGAGAATTGCACCTGGAAGAAACCCTTGTTGAGACCTCCACTGGCCTCGAGCTGACGCTCCATGTCGTCAATGAGGTCGTCGACTTCACGACCGCCATGGCGCGCAACCTCAAGGGCCTCAAACTCGGCCTTTTCGTGACCCATGGATTTCTTGATCTCGTCCTTTTCTCTGTCGACCGTAGTGGTCGAGTTCTGTCGACTCTTGTCCATGATTGCAGCTGTTGATAGGGATGTGATGTAGAAGAGGTGAGTTAGCTTGTCAGACACCTTGTTCTGGAGGTGTTGATCTGGAGCCCCAGGTTTTTATATGCGGTTCCACAGACGTTTATTTCTGCACCCGCATTCCCGGGTTTTGGAGATGATTAGACTATTCTGGAGAGTGCTCCTCATTGAACCATGGGGCACCGCATCTCGTGAGACGCGAATGGGGCTCTCCCCTTGGGGATTGTTTCTTTTGGTGACGGTAGCACCGAGGAATTGGCCGGTCTTCTCCATCAGGGAATGCCGTCTGAGCCGAGTTTGGGTGGAGTAAGTCGATGGTGGTTTATAGTGTTTGGTTACATTGTAGCGGGATCGCCGCACCATAATGGCACTCAACAGCGACCAAGGAGCGTGATTTTCTGTTCTTCTAGATGTGGGATGTTAAAATGTCTGAGTGACAGGAGAAAGGATCGGTTTGCCACTACTATCATGGGTACAAGGTCATCCAATTGTGTCACTTGCTCACTGCGCATAATGCTGATCTATCCTCCAAGAAACATGGTGTGCGCGGTATGAAAAGCCTGCCTTGACGGGCGTCCTGGTTCGATAGACCAATCAATATGCTTGGCCATGATGCTGCTGCAACTCCCGGCCGGGGATCTACAGTCACTAAACGGCGGCCCTTTTTGGCCCTCTTCTAGAAAGCTTCTAAATGCAAGCCATCTACGTCACGAGGACGACCTTGCCAGGCGTGCCGGTTAGCCGTAAGTGATTCTCTCCACCTGAAAAGAAGCGATTTCGTAACGGGCGCCCAAAAGTGAGTGACAATCTGTGTCAAGTCTTGCTAGCGTGGCATGATCAGACCGAGTTTTGTGTGAGGTCAGGAGAGAAGAACATGTCTTTTCCATTAGCTTATTCCCACGCCAAGCCGGAAACTCGCGGGAGACCTAGACTAGAGCCTTGGACATGTCGTTACGATTGAGCCGCATCTCTTGGCTGGGAAACCTATTTGACGACGGCATTGTGCAAGGCTGATGGTGATGCATGGGTGTTTATCAGTCGTAAAGGGAACGAAGATACTTCATCTGGCTGTGACGCTTCTTGTCAGGAAATATCACTCAAAATACCACCCCAAGCCCACAATTCAACCTTAATGCCATGCACCCCAGGGGCACGTTTCGTGGAGATGTCCCCCATCACCACTTTTTCTCCAGGTGATATGACCTCGGTTAGGCTCGATATGTTGGGTCGACGTTGTTCTTTTCGGCCCGACAAGACTTGACATGCCATTTCAATATCTGGAGACGAGGAATATCACGGGGCGCTACGACCCCCCGCGATCCTGGGTAAAGGGCCGAATTACATCCCCAGAGCCAGGATTTAGTTAGAGCAGGGATCATCAGGCAGACACTTTTCTGACTTTTAGGCGATCCTGTTAGAACAAAGTTTGCTGTTGTTGAAAAGTCTTGTTGAGGGACAAGAATATCATCATAGTACCACAGTCAATACCTGCACGCATATTGTCGGGTTTTACTAGACCATGGCCTTGTGGAGACAGCCATGCATGGTCTGACTCTTGTTCTTATCCACAATCTCCTTTCATTTTGCTGATCACCAAAAGGATTCTTCACGGACCTCGCATCATGGCATCCTCTCGCAGTCCGGAGTTATTCCTCGATTGGTTGATGTTACAAAACTACTACGTAAGCCAGAAATATGCTCCATGCTGAGGCGGTATAAGCATAAGCAGAGCCTCAGTTTCACCCTCACGCGCTTTCCAGGATAACCATCGCCCTTGAGTGGCTCTGCTGTCCCTGAATAATCCTGGACTGATCCAAACCCACGCCATCCCGCAAGATCCAAGCCAGCATCGTGCACACAAAACCAGCCTCTTCAGCCCTGCCAGGCGTGTCTCGCCACTAAACCCCCTTAGTCTTACCCCTAGCCTCCTTGACCCCAATGCCCAGCACAAATAGCGCTCGTAAAACAGTACACGCTTCTGTGATAATGATGCTAACCCAATCCTCCCATCGCCAGTTTGCAACTGCAAGATTTCCATCGATCTTCATGCCATTATACATGGACGCAATCATAGTAAAGTCTGCTGGAAGAATAGCGAGCTGCACAATCTTCCAGATGTAGATGTCGTTGGTATAGCGCAGAAGTAGAGTAGAGAGGATGAGGTACGAGGTGCCCATACCTCCAATCTGCCAGAGGAATGATTTTAAGTGCTCGGTAGGCGGGTAGTTTATGAAAAAGGCCTGCGTCGCAAGATTATGATCGAAGAAATTAACGTGCATGCCCACCAGCGTGAGAAGAGGGTCTATCCAGAGGAACCATATGCTGTAGATGGGGTTGATCTGGTCTGTGATGGCCATTTTGTCGATGTGTTTAGTTGTGATGCGCTTCGGCCTAGGGCAAGACTATTTTGCAGTTGCGTCAGCAAGGAATCGAGTTCAATGGAACAAGGCACGCTCTTATAGCAATTCTGTCCAAGCGTCAGCAATGTCAGCAATTGTCAGATTCCATACAGTCAGCTCAACATTACCATACAAGCACCACTATTGGGGCACGCGCTTCGGCCAGTCGAGCGCCTAGTGAGGCGCAGAAAGATAGAGTTGGCTATGATTCGTGCGAATACCAGCACTTGGTGACCAAATTTGGCATCGGGCTTACGATTCACATGCGTAAGTCTTGAATAAAGAAATGCAAACCGACCGAAATGGAAATGCTATGTTGTGCATGGAAGTTTACCGTAAATAAACCAACCAGCCGCTGAGTTCCAGGTAAGCTTGTTCACTTTTTATCCCTACTAGATCCATACCATCATTTGTCGCTGATGCTACTGAACTTGTAGTTCATCGCTGCTCAACACTGCGTGTTATACCGTTGACCTCACCGCCTTGTGAACACCCTAAGCTAGTAAAATGTAAGAATGAAGAGAAATAGATATTCTAGTTGCTCTGACTATCCAACTGTAGAATATTATTCAGTGCCATCTCCTAAGCTTTTATCAGCCATTCAGAAAATTGACATTCTGAAACGTCCCGAGTCACCTCACCACGTCAGTCAAGCCCGTTCGTCTCACGTAGCCCAAGCTATGAAGTTGCTGATAGCCAGCTCACCCAATTCCCACTTGCTCGAACTAACAGTCGTTCTTCGGGATAGTACTAGAGTTAATCTCAGCATTTAACAGATTGCATAAGCTTTTATGGTAGGTTGTGTCCCATGAATCATTTCGCTCTTCAGTGTCTTCACAATGTCCACGTCTTCCATCCATTGGCCCAAGTCATTGATAATGACAACTGTCTTCATAAGGATGCCTCATGAGTTTGGATCGCGTTCTTCATGTTGGATTCGGTCGTTTTCAAGGCCAATTCCCAGACACTAGCGAACGGGACATCTCTCAGACTGAAGACGACTCAGAATAGCCGGCGCAAAAATCGAGGCTATCAACTTTTCTTTATGGCACTAACAGGCCACGTTGTTGGTGAACACTAATCTTTAGATACGTCCTCCAGCTTATGACCAACTACACCTGTAGCGACAATCCTTAAAGGCTTGCCTTGGCACTAGTACTCATGGCATTTGTTTTCATTCCTTACCACCATGTATAGATACTCTTCCGTGATCGACATATTGAGATTGAATGAGCAGAAACTTAAAGATTCATTGCAGTAAATATGAAGACTTACATGACCTTCTTATGAGCACACCACGGTAGCAGATCAGGTTTCGTTTATGCATCTCGACACTACAGTACTTCATGAATATAGAAACAAAGTATGTATCAATCATACATTTCAGTGAGTCAAGAGTTCGATATAACTCATCGAAGCTGACTAGAATCCTGCTCTATCTTTAGAATTCCGTCAGCAAAAGAGAGAGCCCGCAGATACAGACTTAAATCTGCAGCCCGAAATTTGAACAGAAATGGGAAGTGGGCAATTGGCTTGGTATTTTGCGTCTATGTTCTAAGCTTGTCGCAACTATGAGAATATAATCGTGATGTATCTTCTCACATCTTATGATAAAGTTAACATTGGCAATTGTGTGAGCATTGGGATATAATGCTTAAATTGTGGATAAATTGCGTTCTTTGTTAAAGTAAGAAACTGCGTCACCACGTTAGTTAAATCAGTATCGTCTCCTATATTGAGACTATAGGCATAACACTGCTGAAGTGTCTCAATTCTTATCATGGAATAATATTCGTCTTGCACATTACAGTAACACAAAATTGCATCAACTTCGGCTTCAGTTGCGCCCAGGTACTTGCCATTGTGACAAGAACCCGTGCGCTGTATGTTGGAGTGGAATTATCTCAGAAAGCCCAGCAATTATATTTTCAGCGTGTCTGGAAATCTATAGAATGACGGCGGCCTTCCGGATGGCGACATGTTCGAGTTGAATTGGTTCAGAATTGGCCACGTCTTGATCCCCAGCCTCTCCGGAGTAATGACGCTTTTCCGATCACGTGTAGGAGATCTCGGGGGTGGGCTCCCGCTTGGCTGAGCAAGTCCCATGTTTTGAAGATGTCTATTCCGGGGACGGCATTTATGTTTTTGCGGGCAGTAGAGTGCAGATGCCATTGAGAAGCCACTGGTAGAACGGCCAGATGATATAGCTGTTACTACTTATTGCATCCGCAAGATATGTGTTCATACATAAGATCTAATGCAAGAACAGCAAGGTCTTGGCATCTTTCTCCTCCGTCCCCGGAGTGGAGACCGGGACTAGATCCGTCATGTCTTCTCCACAAGCCATCCCCAGCATCGGGGCAGATGCCGAAGTCTATTACGAGTTCGGACCTCAAAGTATTTAAAGCTCTATCTCTATCACCCCCCAGTTCTAGCCTTTCCCTCCTCGTCTCTGTATACTCCCCTATCAGAAATCACAAACAACCGCAAAAATGTCTGGAAACCTCGTTCCTCTTACCGTCATCAAGGGCGCTGGCCAGGAGCACATCCCTCTCCCCAACGGCCTCAACGCCACTGTCGCCGACTTCCACACCCTCCGCACAAAGACCGACGGCCCCGCTCACATCACCTCTGGTTTCTACAAGATCGAGGCTGGTCCTGCTCGTCCTGCTCAGTATAACTTTGAGGAGAGCAAGTATGTCCTGAGCGGTCAGATTGACGTCCTGGTATGTTTTCACATTGAGAAGCTCTTTGCACGAGATGATACTAACGAAATGAATAGGACGAGGCTACTGGCATCACCCACCACCTTGTTCAGGGTGACTTTGCCTTCTTCCACGTCGGCTCCAAGGTTCAGGTTAGTCCTTATCTCCATCTGAAACTACTGAGCAATGAACTCACGCATCTTTAGTTCTCCACCAAGTCTGAGGGCTTTGCCTTCTACGTCGTCACCCGACCTGTTCGCGAGCCTCACCCCAACCTGAAGGGCCGTGAGGAGGACACCAAGTCCCGTCTGTAAACAATTGTACATTAATAGAAAAGGCTTTATGACACCTGTCTAGTATGGAAAATAGACAGTAATAGATACCGGATCAAATACATCCATGAGATCCAAATTTTCCCAACATTTATGAAGAATGAGACCAATCCTATTTCTGCGTATTTCCATTTGAATTATGACGTTTCGGCCTGAAGCATACGTATGTCAATTTGCAATTGCACTATGTAAACAACTAAACCCGGGGATGGGTATCATTTATGTCGGCATATGAAAACTGTGTACTATATACTAAAGGATAGAAGAATAGTCGAGACAATGAACAACCGACAGACACAAAACTCTGTACGTCATATATAGTACGTGAATTCTGTTAAATCTAATGCACCAACAATTGAAGTGCATACGATAGGTAGGAGATCAGCTAATGAAAGCTCCTTGGAAACACTACAGCCTATTTGACCAACTATAGGAGCCCCCTCTCTATGCTCTCCATGGTCAACTAAAGAGACCTTGTCAGCATTCAATTGAATGTCCTCATAGAACGAACAGTGTAAGACGCCCTTTCAGCGCTTCCACTGGCTTTTGCCACCGTTGGTCTGTTATATCAACCCTAGCCAGCTTCTCAAGCATCTTGGTTCATCATTGAATAGGCTTGGTGCAGATCCAAACATGTAACTCGTAAAAAGCCGGTGATGTATCCTTCTCGATACGTGATTATCTTGAACAAGCGTTGCTCGTTGTACTGAACCATGAGGCGCTTAGCTTAAGAGAAGGAGTTGTCAAATCTTGTCAGCACATGCCTTTTTCGACCTGACGCACCAGATGTATAATGTTTAGTTCCGGGTTAAAGTAGAAAGATTATGAATGGATAGTGCTACTGCCTTTTTGTTATATTGAGTGAAACTTTCAATCCAAGTGAGAACAAAGCTGCCTTATTAATCGACAAAATACTTGGAAGGTAACACAGCTCTGATTACATCCTGTGAACGTAACAGTTGGCATTTATTGCGTTCTTAACCTATTGTTACAGCACGAATCGTTTTATCTTTCACAATTAACTACAACATATAGTTCTTCTCTCTTGATATCTAGCAGGCTGGGAAATGACACATATAGACACTAATCAGCAAGTTCCACAACAAGAGAGTAACCCTTCGATGAGGCCCGTGTTGAATTCATTTCGACTATTACGAGGGATGCGTTTGCCCACTCTCTCGCCTAATGTTACTGCTAAGGTTTCAAAAATACCTCGGAGTGCGGTTAATCGCAAATGCAGGTAGACCTTGATCAAGGTTAGCTTCATGCCAGCCACACAACAGGAGAGAATGGATAGGATATTTTCTAAGAACTTACGGGCCTGTGTGAAGATCGCCAGGCTGATAGCCAGACGGTTTACTCCATTCATTGTGCTTCAACTGATGATCCGAACACTACAAAAGTCAATGCAGAGTCAATTGCCCGCCACGCGCGACTCGATATAGAACCTACCAGGTACGGACAACCTGACAAGCAGTCATGGACAGTGTCATATGTGTCACTATAAGTGACCATTGAGGCAGTGACAAGGATAGCAAGCAAAAGAAACTTCATCTTTGATGCTTGGTATATACGATTATATAGAGGAAAAGAAATAATAATCAAAAAGGGTAAACACGTGAAAAGAAGGGTTAGCTATCTTTGCGACCTTTTACGTCTGCGAAAAGGAAACTTTATTCTTCTTTCCCCTGAGGAAATGCATAGGACTTCTAGTAAAAAAGTAAAGTTTATAAGGACAAGGTTTTTATTATAACGTAATAAGCTCTGGAGACCTCCCAGTATAAATAAATCTCAAGGTATACCTCTACAGGCGTCTCCATGTGGAATAGATATGCAATACTTGCTATTTAACTGTATGTTCTGTTCCTAGGTTGAAGTATAACGTCCCCCACCC